>JACEIK010001493.1:100580-202600 GCA_018107945.1 Datura stramonium | reverse complement strand
TCACACTAGAAATGGATAGTTAGAGGAATGGGTCCAGTCCCTGTGGGTTCGACATTCCGGTTCTTAAAAAGAGCCACTATATTACTTGCACAACCCGTACGCTTGCGGGCACGTCAGTAATATCTCCTACATTTAAGTGAATGCCTTCTATGATACAAGCAATGATAATTGCTTGGGCCAGTGGTACGTCATTGTCGTTCTTTGAAGGCGTCAGTCTAGAGAAAATGAACTCTAACCAATGTTTAGCCTGGATGTTAAGGTCTCTCTTGTAAATCTGCCCTCCGTCATTAACCAGGCTGGTAAAAATTTCGAGTTGTTCATGGATCCACATTTCATGAATTGCGGATGCAAAATCAAATGCGGTCTGTGTCCAGAACATCAAGCAAACACTGCCCTAATCTTTTTACTCCAAGATACGGGTGGTTATTTAAGTCTGATGCTCATAGAGCTTTTGTGCAATGATTGTAATACCCTCCTACTTATGCTAATGTAACAATCTCAATCTAATATAAACATCATATCCTACTCAGACATTCGGCCATAATGAATTTCATTCAGGCATTTTATCGAACACCTGGTGGGTATGAGGGATTTTTACTCTATTTCACATAATTTCAAACACTCACCACTATACTCTATTTCAATAATAATATAATCACCAAACTTCAGATATCATTGTGCTACTCAGACTTCACCCTAAATGATCCCCCCAAACAATGTAAAATTTGAATTAGGCACAAGAGTACAAATTGAGCATTCTTACCTTTTTGCCTGAAGATTAGAGAAGTTGTTGATGATCTTTCAAGTTATATTTAGTGAAACCATGCGATTGAAGTATTTAGGGGGATTGGGTAGTCGATTATGTGCAAGATGGTAGAAGTTGAGGGGATAGGAAGTTAGGGAGACGGTTTAAAAGAGAGGTAAGTCAAAAGTTGTTTTGTCCATTACTTTTGAACTAAAGGGTCTTTTAAATGAATTATTCTTTATATTTTTAATTGCATTTATATAAATATATATGTATGTGTGTGTGTGTGTGCATAAATACGAAAGTAAAGATAGGAAGGACAACGCCTGGTTCGTGGTCGCGCTTAAGGATCTGCGGGCCATGATTCATTCGCGGGTGGAAAGGTTTGAAGACTTTAGATGGGTTAACTTTTGGAAGAAACCGCAGAGGAATCGCGACTGCGTTTCATTTTTCATGTCTTGCGAATGTGAAGCGAATTCCCTCCGTTGGTCATCAACTTTTGGAATGAAACACGGTCAATCCGCATTTCGCATTTAGTCATTCGTGGTCCGCGGTTCTTCTCGCATTTCCTTCTATCTTGTCACCTTTCTCCTTCCTTATTGAGTAATCTAAAAAATGAACAAACAATGTTAATTAAAATTTTGGGTTGCCTCTCAAACAGCGCATGATTTATTATTGCAACACAATACAATTTTCTTGACTACTCACTTCGTCAAGGTAAATCATTTCCATCCATTTCACCTCATCTTGTACTACCAAATATTGCTTGAACATTTGGCTATTCACCTTGAACCTGATGCTGTCTTAATTTTCCAATTCCACTGCTCCATATGGAGAAACATGTGTCACTTTGAAAGATCTTGACCACTTTGACTTTACTTTTTCCAGAAACAATTGAAGTATGGAGTTAAACAATAATACTAAGTCCCCAGGGGCAATCTCTCTCTTCAAAAACCTCCTGTCATAGTACAACTACATCCTCTCTTTATACAAGGCTGCACTCTCATAAGCCTTGAGTCGGAATTCATTAATTTCATTCAGCTGCTCAACCCTCAAATTTGCAGCTTCATTCCAATTATAATCCAGCTTTTTCAAGGCCCAAAGCGCCTTGTGTTCTAACTCTACGGGCAAGTAACAAGACTTTCCAAACACTAGCTGATATGGAGACATCCCAATAGGTGTCTTATAGGCTGTTTTGTATGCCCACAAGGCATCATCTAACTTGCGAGACCAATCCTTTCTTTTTCATTAACAATTTTGGACAAGATGGTCTTGATCTTGCAGTTTCAAACCTCCACCTGACCACTAGTTTGAGGATGATATAGGTTAGGCACCTTGTGCTTCACCTCGTATTTTTCCAGCAGACCTTTGAACAACTTGTTACAGAAATGTGATCCTCCATAATTTATGATTGCTCACGGTGTGCCAAATCTAGAGAATATATTCCTTTTGAGGAATGCTGTCACAATCTTTCCTTTATTGCTGGGTAACACCACCACGTCAACCCACTTGGACACAGTCCAAAACTACAAGAATGTATTTCAGTCCATAGAAACTAATGAATGGTCCCATGAAATCTACATCCCACACATCAAATAGTTCCACTGTTAAAATTGAGGTCAACGGTAGTTCATGCTTCCTTGAGATTCCACCATATTGTTGGCATCGATCACAAGATTTGACATAATTGTGGCAGTCCTGATAGATTGTTGGCCAATAATATTCACTTTGAAATTTTTATTGAGATGTTCTCACCCCATTGTGATGTTATCCAATAGGGGAAGAGTGACAAGCTTCAAGGATATGCATCATCTCCACTTCCGGTACACATCTCCTTATTATGTTGTCAGCAAAGAGTTTGAATAAGTAAGGTTCATCCCAGTAGAACTTCTTCACATCATGCAAAAACTTCTTTCATTAGTGGAAACTCATTCCCTTCGGCATCACCTCACTAACTAGAAAATTAGCAATATCGACAAACCATGGGAGCAAGTCTTGGGAGGCTGCCAACACCTGTTCATCTAGGAATGCTTCATTTATCTCCAGCTCATGGTTTGGTCTCCCCTCATCTTCAAGTTTGAAGGATGATCATCCACTTGGTTTACATACCCCTTTCAGTCCTTAACTTCAAAATCAAATTCTTGCAAAAGTAAGACCCATCGGATTAGCCTTGGCTTTGCATCCTTCTTGGCCATCAAGTATCGAATGGCTGCATGATCTGTATGAATGCTGACATTGATGCCCAGCAAATATGCTTTGAACTTCTCAAAAGCGTACACCAGTGCTAGCAACTCCTGATCAGTAATTGTATAGATCCTTTGAGCCCCGTTGAGAGACTTGCTAGCATAGTATATCGGGTGAAAAAGCTTCTCCCTTCTCTGTCCTAGAACAGATCCCAATGCAACACCACTTTCATTACACATTACTTCAAATGGTTTGGTCCAATCAGGTGTAATAATTATTAGAGCTACGATGAGCTTTTCCTTTAGGCATTCAAATGCCTTCAAACATGCCTCATCAAACTTGAACTTTGTTTCCTTCTCCAACAACCTGCATAGTGGGTTAGCTATTTTGGAGAAGTCGTTGATGAATCTCCTGTAGAATCCAGCATGACCCAAGAAACTTTTGACCCCTTTCACTGAAACAGGAGGTGAAAATCTGGATATGATATCGATCTTTGCTTTGTCAACTTCAATGCCTTCACTTGATATTCGATGTCCCAACACAATTCCTTCATTTACAATGAAGTGATATTTCTCCCAGTTCAATACAAAATTTGTTTCCTCACAACACTTCAATACCAAAGCTAAGTGAGAAAAACAATATTCAAATGTATCTCTTACTATAGAGAAATCATCCATAAAGTTCTCTGTTGTGTCCTCCACTATATCTGAAAATATTGATGTCATGCACCTCTGGAATTGGCAGGTGCATTGCAGAATCCAAATGGCATTTGCTTAAGGGAAATGTCCCATAAGGACATGTGAAGGTGGTTTTCTCTTGATCCTCAAGAGCAATGGAAATCTGGTTGTAACCAGAATATCCATCCAAGAAATAGTAGTAAGCCCTTCTTGCTAATCTATCTAACATTTGATACATGAAGGGCATGGGAAAGTGATCCTTTTGAGTCTACCGGTTCTGCTTCCGGTAATCTATGAATACCCTCTGACCTATCACAGTTCGAGTTGGCACTAGTTCATTCTTCTCATTGGGGACCACAATCATTCCCCCTTTTTTTGTACGGGCTAAGCCAGTGACTATCAGAGATGAGATAAATTACTCCAACATCCAACCACTTTATGATCTCCTTTTTCACCACCTCTTCCCTAGGTGGGTTAAGTCTCCTTTGATGATAAATTCTGGGAATACAAATTTCCTCCAGCTGAATCTTGTGTGTGTAGATTCCTGGAGGGATGCCAATGATATCAGTGATGGTCCACCCAATGGCTCGTTTGTATTTTCTCAAGATAGATAATAAATCTTTTACTTGGCACTCCAACAACTTAACAGATATGATTACTAGAAATAACTCATGTGGCCCCAAATATGCATACCTCAAATGAGCTGGACACAGCTTTAGGTCTAAGACTGGTGGCTCTTCAACAGATGGTTTCGCATGTGGGTTTTCTCTATTCTTCATATCCAAATCAAGCTTCTCAGGCACAAAGGAGTAATGTAATACCCTGAAAGTTCCTAAGATTAGACCCAGGATCAAAATTTGAAATTGGCTAAAAAAGTTACAGAACGGGTGATGTAACGACTCGTGGTTAAACCACGGGTCGTTGTTAGCAGTCGTGGGAGGAATTAAACCTTGGAAGTTGGGGATACCATGGGTCATCTAACGACTCATGGTGAGAAGTGATGACCCATGGTCACCAGTCATGTTATGGGTTGCCAGATTTTCCAGTTGATGTAACGGATGGGTACCACATCTCTTGGAAGCAACCACGAGTTGTAGTGAGGCTCGTGGTAGGGGAAGTTTAGGTTTGTAAAGGAGTTGACAATGATCGATATAACGACCCATCATTTGAAGCAACAACTCATCTTGTTGAGTCGTGGGAAGAATATGAAAACATGAAGTGAGGCAGTGGACCCAATGAATCGATACCATGAGTCGTGATATCTTGCAACAACTCGTGAGATCAGTCATTGGTTCACCCAGTTCAGTTTTTCAGGAAAATTTCATTAAGGGTATTTTTGATATTTATATGCTCTAGGGCCCTAAACTATGTCGTTTTATGTATTTTTCTGGGCATGATATGATAGGTTAAGTCCCTCTTACATAACCCATTCCCATGCATGCAAATTAAGAGGATATTAGAGAGATCAAGCACAGTTTCAAGCTTTACCCTATTGATTCTCCATGGGCATTCAAGGAACTCTAGAATCTAATCTTACCCAGGTATGTAGGGTTACGAATGAGTGTTTTCATTCACACCCATGACCATTCTCTATTAATTTATGAAAATATATAAAAAATCTCATGGGGTTTTGAATTCAATTTTTGTGAAAATCTAATGATTTACTAATGGGCTATTACGATTGATGATTTACATCATATTCCATGGATTTTGATCAGATTTCACAACTATTTTCTATTATAAATTTATTGATTTTAATTTCTACTCAATTAAGCCTAATTATGCATGATATATGATGAACCGATTCATGATCTACACTTCAATTGTTGATATTTACAAACCCATCATGATCTATAATTTGAAATATGGATTTATTCAAATACTCAACATGATTTGATGATTTACAAATTATAAGCATGATCCTCAAGTATGCAAGGGCCTTATGATTTATGAACTATTGATGATGAAAATCATATTTTCAAGTTACCCATGGTTATAAGTATATTTTCGAATGAATTGAGTATTGCAAATCATGATAAAGTATTGGGCAATGCCCCCATCTTGAAGAATGATTTACGGCTTACGAAATGGATCTCATAATTTATCGATTTATGATGTTGGCCGACTAAACGACCTTTGATTCTTGGCTAATCATGTTTTAATGGGAATCAATGAATGATGAATGTTTATTTTATCCATGAATCTTAATGAATAACATTATTGATTTACATATGAGCCTAATATGCATGTTTTTGAGAGCCGTGTCTAGCACCGAGCAGCCCGACGTTCAAAGGACTACATCGGTGTCTCATAACCACGTGCCACCGTGGGTTTATAATGATACATTACAATAATAATGATCCCCTTTTTCGTGATATCACATAATGCACGTCCCTCGCCTGGCAAGCCAGGGGTGACTCTACCCACTTGAGTGAGATAGTTGGGGCATCATGAAAGACTCTACCATGATGGTGTCGGTTAAGACGAGTCCTCCCATTGTTCTGCATGTTTTATACATTGTTATGTTTATGATATTGGCTCAAGTGCTGATTTGATAAAGTTTCTTTTATGATTATGATAATGAACGGTTTACGAATGATTTGAAAACCTTGAGCCTTACATTATCTTACGATGTTTATGATATGAACATGATGTCCCTCTCTTATGATGTTTAATGAGTTTCATGTATTTTAAATGTCCATTTTACTTACCTTGCATACTCGGTACATTCCACGTACTGACACATACTTTCTATGGTGTATCATTTCATGATACATGACTTTTCTCTCAGGCTCATCCTCATCTTTAGTCCATTCCGGAGTTGCTATCAGCTTGTTGGTGAGTCCTCATGTTTCGAGGGCCGTGTGATTAGAATTTATGCTATCTTTTGTTTCTGCTTGACTGGGTTAGTTGGGGATTCTGTCCCATCAATCCATCTTACATGATATAGGCTTTCAGACAGTATGTAGTACTCAGCTTATGTGTATGTCTAGTATTACAGAATGATACGATATTCTATGTTATGTTTACGTTTCTGCTATATTACATGATAAGTCTTCTATTTGAAGTGAATAAAGTTAAATATGCTTATGCCATGGGTCGACTTGGGGCCCTCTCGGGGTTCCTTGTCCCGTATTACAATCCGGTTCTATGTTCAGTCGTGACAAAATTGGTATTAGAGCCATAGGTTTGAAGTGTCCTAGGGTGTCTAAAATCCATGTTAAGTAGAGTCTCTTTCATGGGTGTGAAGCCCACCACACTTATGATTAAGAGGCTACGAGACATTAAGAAAATGTTCCCTTCTTTCATGATCCATGTCGTGCGATGAAAAGTCTTTCTATCCTTCTAATTCGTGCTATTCAAGATTGCAGAATCATGGCTCCTAGAAGAATGAACCGAAGAAGAAATTGAAATAGTGAAGGCCACGAAGATTGCAATGGTCATGGGCATCAACAAGCCCCACCTGTTCAGGAGCCCCAGACACTAGAGCCAGTTCCCCACGCGGAGTTTCAGGCAGCTATCCAAATTTTGGCACAGGCCTTGACCTCTCAGGTCAACCAGTAGGACGTAGCATATATCCCATAGAATGGCAATGCGGCAGCGACCCGGATTAGAGATTTCTTGAGCATGAACCCTCTAGAGTTCCTTGGGTCCAAAGTGGATAAGGACCCGCATGAGTTTATTCACGAGATTCTAAAGATCACCTAGGTTATTGGGTGAATGGGGTTGAATGTGCAGAGTTGGCCTCGTATCAACTAAAAGGGGTCGCACATATCTGGTTCAGGAAATGGAGGGACACTAGGGCCACCGGAGCAAGCCTAGTTAGTTGGGAGGAGTTCCACATGGCATTCCTAGATCAGTTCTTCCCTTGGGAGATGAGGGAGTTAAAGGAAGCAGAATTTGTGAATTTGAAGCAGGGGAGAATAATGGAACAAGAGTATTCTCTCGAGTTCACTCGCTTGTCAAAATATACCCAGAGTTAGTGGTTGATCAGAGGGTGTAGGTGAGCCGATTCGTTTATAGTGTGGCGGGTTATTTGGGAAAAGATTGCAGGACTATCATGCTTCATCAGGATATGGAATTTCCTCATTTAGTGTTGTACGCCCAGTAGATGGAGGCGACTCATGCGAGGGAGAGGGAGGCAAAGAGGGCTCAGACAGATAGCGATGTGTTTACTCATTAGAAATCCGGCGGTGGTCACCACCCTAAGTTTTAGTAGAGGTCACTAGCTCCAGCACCATCATCAGCTTGTGTTCTATATATACCTAAGGGTGATCAGAAGAGCAGAGCTTCGAGATCGAGGGATCAGAGGGGCACACAGGTAGAGCGTACCTCTCCAGCCTACAAAAAGTGCGGCAAGAGTTATGCAAGAGAGTGTTTGCTCAGGTCAAATATTTGCTATGGGTGTGGTAGGTCCGGCCACATGCTCCAAGCGTGTCCATTTTCTAGACATGATGGTGATAGGGGCGGTACGCAAACCACCAGGACAGCTGCAACTCCAGAACATTCAGCTCCATAGGGAGCATCTTCTAGTGGGGGGTGGAGAACAACGCCAAAACAGATTCTATGCCCTCGCCTCACGTCAGGAGAATGAGACTTCACCAGATGTGGTCATTGGTATGTTGCGAGTTTTTTATGTTGATGTTCATGATTTGTTAGATCCGAGGGCTATTTTGTCTTTTGTGACTATATTGCTAGTAGCTTTGGAGTTAGTCCCGAGACTCTGTCAGAACCATTTTCAGTTTCTACTCCTGTTCGTGATTTAGTTGTAGCTAGACGGGTGTATAGAGGATGCCCGATCACTATATTGCATAAAGTCACCTCCGCAGACCTTGTAGAGTTAGCCATGACTGACTTCAACATTATTCTTGGCATAGACTAGTTGTATGTGTGTTATTCTTCTATTAATTGTAGACCCTGTGTAATGGAATTTCGTTTTCTGGGTGAGTCAGTATTGAAGTGGAAGGGTAGTTCGGCAGTACTTGTAGGTCAATTTATTTCATATCTTAAGGCCAAAAATATGATTTCTAAGGGTTGCATGTATCATTTAGTTAGGGTTAAGGATGTTGAGTTTGATACCCTGACTATCTAATCAGTTCCGATGGTGTGTGAGTATCCAGAGGTCTTTCTCGATGATTTTCCAAGTGTTGCTCCTAAGAGGAAAATCGATTTTGGTATCGACCTTTTACCCGACACGCAACCTATCTCTATCCCTCCTTACAGGATGGCTCCAGCCGAGCTAAAGGAGTTGAAGGACCTATTAGATAAGGGCTTCATTAGACTGAGCAAGTCTCCATGAGGTGCACCGGTCTTATTTGTTCAGAAGAAGGATGGTTCGCTTCGCATGTGCATTGACTATCGGCAATTGAACAAGGTCACCATTAAGAATAGGTATCCTTTACCCAGGATCGATGATTTGTTTGACCAACTTCAGGGTTCCAAGTGTTTCTCAAAGATAGTTCTTAGGTTTGAGTACATCAACTCAGAGTTCGGGAGTGTGATATTCCGAAGACAGCCTTCAGGATGCAGTATGGTCATTATGAGTTTGTAATTATGTATTTTGGACTAATAAATGCTCCTGCAGCTTTTATGGACCTGATGAATAGGGTGTTCAAGTCGTACCTGGATATGTTCGTGATCGTATTCATTGATGATATCCTTATATACTCTCAGAGTGAGGAGGAGCATGCCGCTCATTTGAGAGTAGTGCTTCAGACTCTCAAGGATCATCAATTGTATGCCAAGTTCAGCAAGTGAGAGTTTTTGTTGAATTCGATAGCATTTTTGGGCCATGTGGTATCAAGTGAGGGCATAAAAGTACATTCTCAGAAAATCGAGGCGGTGAAGAATTGGACTAGACCGATGAATCCTTTGGATATTCAGAGTTTCTTGGATCTAGCTGGCTACTACCGGAGATTTATTTAGGGTTTTTCATCAATTCCAACACCTTTGACCAAGTTGACTCAGAAAAAGGTGAAGTTCCAGTGGTCGGAGGCTTGTGAGAAGAGCTTCCAAGAGTTGAAGACTCGACTTACTACGCACCGGTGTTGAACCTACCTGAGGGTACGGATGGTTTTGTTGTGTATTGTGATGCTTCAAGAATTAGACTCGGTTGTGTATTGATACAACAAGGAAAAGTGATAGAATATGCCTCTAGATAGTTGAAGATCCATGAGAAGAATTACCCGACCCATGATCTAGAGTTGGCCGCAGTGGTGTTCGCATTGAAAATATGGCGACATTAGTTGTATGGGGTCCATATGGATGTGTTTATGGACCACAAGAGCTTACAATATCCGTTCACACAGAAAGACCTCAATCTACGACAAAGAAGGTGGTTAGAGCTACTCAAAGATTACTATACGAGTGTTCTTTACCATTTGGGTAAGGCTAATGTGGTGGTGGACGCACTTAGTAGACTCTTTATGGAAAGTGTGTCCTATGTGGATGAAGGAAAGAAAGAGCTGGTGAAAGATGTGCATCATCATGCAAGGCTAGGAGTTAGGTTGGTTAACTCTATCAATGGCGGTGTTTTTGTTCAAAGCGGATCCGAATCGTCCTTGGTGACTGATGTGAAGGCTAGATAAGACGAGGACCCTATTTTGGTAAGGTTGAAGGAAGTTTTTTGAAGTCAAAAGGTGGAGGTCTTCTCCCAAGGGGGAGATGGTGTGATTCGACACTAGGGTTGCCTATGTGCTCCAGATGTTGATGATTTGAGGAGTTGGATATTGCATGAGGCCCATGGATCTAGGTATTCTATCCATTTGGGTTCCACCAAGATGTATCGTGATTTACGAGAAATCTATTGGTGGGATGGCATGAAGAATGATATTGCAAAATTCGTAGCCAAGTCCCCGAACTATCAGCAAGTGAAGGTTGAGCATCAAAGTCCAGGAGGAGTACTTTAGGATATTAGCATTCCTACTTTGAAGTGGGAAGAAATTAACATGGATTTCATAACAGGATTACCTCGTACTTGCCAACAATATAATTCTATTTGGGTTGTGGTAGACAGGTTGACCAAGGATGCACATTTTCTATCGATGAAAACCATCGACTCAGTGGAGGATTACGCCAAGATATATATCCGGGAGTTGGTTCGATTGCATGGAGTGCCCTTGTCCATCATTTCAGACCGAGGTACTCAACTCACCTCTCAGTTTTGGCGGTCATTCCAAAAAGGGCTTGGGGCTCAGGTTAAAGTTAGCACAGTATTTCATCCGCAAACGGATGGTCAAGCAGAAGAAACAATCAAAACTCTTGAGGACATGTTGAGAGCATGTGTGATGGAATTCAAAGGTAGTTGGGATGATCACTTACACCTGATCGAGTTTTCTTACAATAACACTTATCACTCCAGCATTCAGATGGCTCCGTTCAACGCTCTTTATGGGCGGAGATGTAGAGCACCCATCGGATGGTTTGAGGTTGGTGAAGCAGCCATGATATGACCAGATTTGGTTCATGAGGCTATGGTAAAGGTTCAGTTGATAAGGGACAGGCTGAAAACTGCTCAGAGTCGTCAAAAGTCCTATGCAGATGTGAGAAGGAGAGAGTTGGAGTTTGAGGTGGACGATTGGGTGTTTCTGAAGGTATATCCCATGAAGGGAGTAATGCGGTTTGGAAAGAAAGGAAAACTCAGTACCCACTATGTTGGTCCCTATCAGATTATGAGAAGAGTTGGTAAGGTGGCGTATGAGTTGGAGTTTCCCTCAGAGTTGTCTTCTGTGCATCCTGTGTTTTATGTATTGCTTTTGAAGAAATGTTTGGGAGATCCAGCCCTAGTAGTTCTGGTGGATAGAGTCAGTGTAAAAGATAGAATTAGCTATGAGGAAATTCCGGTGGAAATATTGGATCTTCAGGTTCGGAAGCTAAGGAACAAGGAAGTAGCTTCAGTTAAAGTATTATGGAGAAATCAGCATATTGAAGGAGCTACGTGAGAAGCTAAAGTTGATATGATGGCTAAATACCCACACTTATTCTCTACCGGCTCAGTTCCGACTTGAGGTATCAGTTTTTTCTTATATCTCTACTTAGTTTTCATGTTCAAATCATGTGTTCAAGTTTCATTTATGTATATGGATGTCTATGTGAAGTATGAAATCAGTTCATCTATGTGGAATGAATCGTAGGTAGTCATTCCGTTAATTTTCGGGTTAAATGATCAGTTTTGGGGTGTAATGATTGCATATCTTTATTTTCTGCTTGTTTCCAATATTCGAGGACGAATGATCCCAAGGGGGAGATATTGTAATATCCCAAAAGTGCCTAAGATTAGACCCAGGATCAAAATTTGAAGTTGTCTGAAAAACTGGGAAAAAGTTACAGGATGGGTGATGTAATGACTCATGGTTGGAAATCACGGGTCATTGTTAGCAGTCGTGGGAGGAATTGGACCGTGGCAGTTGGGGATACCATGGGTCATCGAATGACTCATGGTGAGAAGTGACGACTTGTGGCCACCAGTCGTGGTATGGGTTGCCAGATTTTCCAGTGGATGTAACGGATGGGTACCACAACTCATTGGAAGAAACCATGAGTCGTGGTGAGGCTCGTGGTAATGGAAGTTCAGGTTTGTGAAGGAGCTGACAATGATCGATATAACAACCTATCATTTGCAGTAACGACTTGGCCTGTCGAGTCGTGGGAAGAATCTGAAAACATGAAGTAAGGAAGTGGACCCAACGACTCGATACCACGAGTCGTGGTATCATGCAATGATTCGTGGGATCAGTCGTTGGTTCACTAGTTCAGTTTTTCAGGGAAATTTCATTAAGGGTATTTTTGACCTTTTTATGCTCTAGGGCCTTAAACTACGTCATTTTATATATTTTTCTGCACATGATATGATAGGTTAAGTCCCTCTGGCATAAGCCATTCCCATGCATGCAAATTAAGAGGATTTTAGAGAGATCAAGCATGGTTTCAAGCTTTTCCCTATCAATTCTCCATTGGGTATTCAAGGAACTCTAGAATCTTATCTTACCCAGGTATGTAGGGTTACGAATGGGTGTTTCCGTTCACACCCACGCCCATTCTCTATTAATTTATGAAAATCTATAAAAAATCTCATGGGGTTTTGAATTCAATTTTTGTGAAAATCTAATGATTTACTAATGGGCTATTATGATTGGTGATTTACATCATATTCCATGGATTTTGATCAGATTTTACAACTATTTTCGATTATAAATTTATTGATTTCTATTTCTACTAAATTAAGCCTAATTATGCATGATCTATGATGAATCGATTCATGATCTACAATTCAATTGTTGATATTTACAAACCCATCATGATCTATGATTTGAAATATGGATTTATTCTAATACCCAACATGATTTGATAATTTACAAGTTATGCATGGGCCTTATGATTTATGAACTATTGATGATGAATAACATGTTTTGAAGTTACCCATGGTTATAAGTATGTTTTCGAATGAATTGAATATTGCAAAGCATGGTAAAGTATTGGGCAATGCGCCCATGTTGAAGAATGATTTATGATTTATGAAATGGATCTCATGATTTATTGATTTATGATGTTGGCCAACTAAAGGGCCTTTGATTCTTGGCTAATCATCTTTTAATGGGGATCATTGAATGATGAATGTTTATTTTAGCCATGCATCTTAATGAATGACGTTATTTATTTACATATGAGACTAATATGCATGTTTTTGGGAGTCGTGTCTAGCACCGAGCAGCTCGGCGTTCAAAGGACTACGATGATGTCTCATACCCACGTGCCACCGTGGGTTTTGTAATGATACATTACAATGATAATGATCCTCTTTTTCATGGTATCACGTAATGCACGTCCCTTGCCGGGCAAGCCAGGGGCGACTCTACCCACTTGAGTGAGATAGTTGGGGCATCATGAATGGCTCTACCATGATGGTGTCGGTTAAGACGAGTCCTCCCATTATTGAGTATGTTTTATGCATTGCTATGTTTATGATATTGGCTCAAGTGATGATTTGATAAAGTTTCTCTTATGATTATGATAATGAATGGGTTATGAATGATTTGAAAACCTTGAGCCTTACGTTATGTCACGATGTTTATGATATGAACATGATATCCCACTCTTATGATGTTTTATGAGTTTCACGTATTTTAAATGTCCGTTTTACTTACCTTGCATACTCGGTACATTCCACGTACTAACCACATACTTTCTATGTTGTATCATTTCATGATACGGGACTTGGCTCTCAGGATCATCCTCATCTTTACTCCATCCCGGAGTTGCTATTTGCTTGTTGGTGAGTCCTCATGTTTCGAGGGCCATATGGTTAGACTTTATGTTATCTTTTGTTTATGTTTGGCCGGGTTAGTTGGGGATGCTGTCCCATCAACTCATATTACATTATAGAGGCTTTCAGACAGTATGTAGTACTCAGCTTATGTGTATGTATAGTGTTACCTAATGATATGATATGCTTTGTTACATTTAAGTTTCCGCTATGTTATATGATCAATCTTCCGCTTGAAGTGAATAAAGTTAGATATGCTTATGTCATGGGTCGACTTGGGGACCTCTCGTGGTTCCTTGTCCCATGTTACGATTAGGGTCTATGTTCGGGTCGTGACAAGTAAGACCCATGCCTGCCATTGCATGTATCATCTCTTTAAAATCTTCGATTGAGTCAGCAGCAAAATTTATGATGGCTGCCACCAAAGCTTCGGGATGAGCCACTACTTCATCAATTGTATCAGTCATTGAGATGACACTCATATCCTTGGCCTGGCTTATAGACTAACACACATTGAAGACATTCTCTTCATTGTTCAGTCTGTATTTTAATTCACCTCTTTCTACATCAACTAGTGCTCTGCATGTTGCTAGAAATGGCCTCCCTAATATAATCGGCACCTCGAAGTCAACTTCGCAATCCAAAATGAAGAAGTCTTCTGGNCAGTTGGGAGAAATAGCAGAAGTACTGACCGAGCTACGCCAGTTAGCTCCCTAATATAATCGGCACCTCGAAGTCAACTTCGCAATCCAAAATGAAGAAGTCTTCTGGAAATACGAAGTTGTTCACCTTTACTAATACATCATACAAGATGCCCACTGGTCTTTTTACAGTTCTGTTAGCCATCAACAACTACATTGTCGTTGGTCTAAGAGTTCCTAAACCCAGCTTCTTGAAGATGGCAAGCGGCATAAGGTTGATACTTGCGCCCAAGTCGCATAGAGCTTTAGCTAAGTTGAGCGTCCCAATTGTGCATAGGATGGTGAATTCTTTAGGATCATATTTCTTCTAAACCAGAGACTATGACACAATCGCACTACAGTATTGCATATTATCAATGGGTTTATGTGTCATGGTTCTCTTCTTGGTCACCAAGTCTTTCAAGGACTTGGCATAGCCTGGCGTTTGTTCTAAGGCATCCACCAGCGGAATGTTTGTGGACAGTTGTTTTACAATAGAAATAAACCTACAAAACTTTCCATCCTCTACCTTCTTCTTGAGCCTTTGAGGAAATGGAGGTGGAGGACTAGGTATTTGAGGAAGTATCTTAGGCGTTTCCTTTTCCTTTACACATAAATCTTCTTTAGTTTCAATATGATGCCTTTCAGTATCATCTAACACCACATTAATGACTACTGGCTTATTAGATACAACTGGTTTAGGTACACTCTCCTATTCATCATTAATCTCTTCAAATCTTGTTTCCTCCATTGTCCCTAAAACTTTACCACTTCTAGTGATGATACCCATGCAATGATTGTCATTTCTGGGACTTGGCATAGTATCACTTTGTAGCATTCCCTTATGTCTTGGATTAAGGACTACTGAAATCTGATTCATTTTTTACTCTGGTTGCTTATCGATGTGGCGTGGGAATTTACCAATTGATTTACATTGGAAGATCTCCTCTAATTTCTTTGATCCCGAAATCTCTGGACTCAACCTTTTTCAACACTTATGCCAGCATTTCCTCAATTTTAGACTGAGCTGGCTCACTGCTTGAGGGTGTATTATGGCCTATTGATTTCTGTTCGGGGGAATATAAGAACCTCCCTTATTGTTCCTGAATCCTTGATATCTATCTCTCCAGTTGCCCTATTCTCTGTTCCTACAATTGTTCTGATCTCTCCATCCGGATCTGTCAGAGCCAATGTTATCTCGATACCTGTTCTAACCTTGATTTCCTGACCCTACTACCAAGAATATTGGGTAGATCCTTGAGGTGTAGGTCAGGAAACCCCACCCTGATTAATGATAAATCTATGCTTTTCTTCATAATTATGATAATATTCATCATGTTGAGGCATTTGCTCTTGATTTGACACAACATTCACCTTCTGGATCCAGTTCCCATAAGGTGTTTTATGAGCAAGTTCATCTGAGTTGTTAGACCCCGTAAAATTTTATCGGCTAGTAGGCGTACATGTGGACTTGTGATGCATAAAGAAAGCTTGACGGGTGTAGGAAAAACCTCGGAAGTAGGGTAGAGCGAGGCCAGGCTGAAAGGGCTAGCGCGACGCGCCAGGCCTATTGGCGCTGTGGGAGGCGCGATGCAGCGTGGTAGGGAGGTTTGCACCTTGTCCAGCGCAGGGCGCCCCCCGGCCCTTGATTATATATATAGCCCCTTAATTTATTTTAAATCACTTCTAAGTTATCCCCACGACCAAAATAGAGTAAGCATACAACTCTTTCTACATTTTCGTCCAAATACACTACCGAACGTCGTCCAAACATAAATTAACTTCGGGTAATGAGTTCTAGGCCTACTGGAAGCATTACAATGGAGTTATTTCCCAAAATTCGCTTGATAAATCATATCTTCGACAAGTAAAAGTTGTCAGAATTGTTTCAAATTGGTTCCTAAATGACCACAGGCATTGGGTAAGCACTTCTCCCTTCTGAACTCCTGGGAAATTGCAGGTTTTCATCGAGTTATTCAAAATTGAATTGCAATTGAGAATATTATCGAAAGTTATAGTTTTTTCGAGTTTTAGTATTAAAATTAGCCCTATTTTCTCTGTATAAGGGCTGCAGTTGTATAGAAGCATCGGTTACCAGTTGAAACTCGCCAGTTAGACAGAAGGTCCACAAGTGAGGTATGAAAGGCTATCCTTTCAGCAAGTTTCATTCGTCATAAACTTAGTACGACTTGTGCGTATATAGTAATTCAGAGCAAACCTATTGTGGTCAGCTGTTATGAACTGGATTGAGACAATAGCGATAAAATAGTAACCCTCGTTAGAGTTAACCCTAGCTAGAATTGTTTTGCTTTCGACGTTGGGTTGTCAGATGTTGTTCCATATTGAGTTCTATTAGACAGAGGCCGCGAGGTCCATATTGAGTATCATCATAATGAGGCCGCGAGGGCCATATCGAGTTTCATTAGATTGAGGCCGTGAGGGCCATCGTGATGTCTATCAGATCGAGGCCGTGAGGGCCATATTGAGTTACAGTATGCTTACAACCATTAGTAGTCAGATAGTAGGAGTGGACATTGTTTGCACTTTCTAGGGCTTATGGGGGCCCAGGTAGGTTATCTTGTATTGTTTGTACTTTCCAGGCTTATGTGCGACCGGTTAGGTTCTTTTTTGTAAATATAAACTTGTTAGTTAGACAGTTTAGACGGTAAAGGTATTCAAGTTAAATTCTTGCTCTCTTCCTTGATTATTTCAGTTTTACCAGCTTTCAGTCAGTTATTATTCTACTGCCTTACATATTTGGTACAGATTTTACTGATGCCCATCCTTGGGGCGCTGCATTACTTGCCTGAATGTGCGGATAGATGCGGTTCGAGACCCTCCTACTCATCAGCTGGAGTTAATAGTTTATTCGGCTCCTTTCCTTGGGAGTTGGTAGTTAGAAGAGGTTTGTTCTTTTGTTGTACAGTTTATAGGTAGGTAGGGGCCCTGTCTCGGCCATTATTCTACTCTTAGAGGCTTGCAGGCTACATATTTTGTAGTAGTTAGTTTTTGTTTCTGGCCCTATGGACCCTTTGTATGTTTATTTCATGTGATGGCCGTGTGGGGCCTTGTTTAGCTGTTTGATAGCGGCCTTATCGGCTATAGCGTAGTTTATTTGCTTGATTTCACTTCAATTATAAGTAGACAGCATGGTGGTCTTGTCGGCCCGCATAGGATCCCTGATATGTTGGTGGTGGTTAGCTGTCTTCTTTTACAGGTGGCCTTATCGGCCTAAGGCTGTATTTGCAGCCGAGATATAGATCGTCATTTTCTTTAATTAAGTTATAGGCGTGCACCAGTAGTGCACCAGGCCAGTCAATTTAGTCCAGACCCCAATATGGAACTAGGTGCAAGTCATGCCTCCCTAGGTGGGGCGTGACAAACTTGGTATCAAAGAAAGTCGTATACCAGGGAGTCTGCAAACCGTGTCAACTAGAGTCTTGTCTATGGATGTTTTTTTGCACCACATTCTATAGATAGAAAGCTACGAGGCATAATAGTATGGTTACTCTTCTTTTTCCTCCAGTCATGCTATAGAGTTGTGTTGTATAGGGTAACTCCCTGAGCTCATGTTATCCTATTTATTTCCAGAGAAATGTCAGACGCACGGCAGACTGTGACTGATTGAGAGTTAGATGTGGCAGCAGGAGAAGGCACTAGTAGGGGGCCCCAGGAAAAGTCAGCCCGACCTGAGGGCGACAGGGGGACACCACCTCGATCTCCCCAACACTCGCCACCGCATTTAGAGTCCTCTAGGGCAGCAGATATACTAGTACCACCCCAGTCATTCCTGTGCCATCAGATCAGGAGCTCAGGGGTGCATTTTATATGTTGGTTTAGATAATGGCTACCTAGCGTCAACCTTAGCCTGTAGTACCAGCTGCCGTTGAGACCGCTAAGGGGCCCGGTAGTTCGACAATTCGTGAGTTCCTGGCCTTGAGTCCCCCGCAGTTTACTAGGATAGATCGTAGAGAGGACCCCCAAAACTTCATAGAACAACTGTAGAGAATATTCAGGGTCATGCATGCCTTGTCCACAGAATCAGTTGAATAACAAGTATTCAGATTGCGAGATGTAGCGATTTTGTGGTACGAGAGTTGGGAAAGATCCCGAGGGAGAGATGCACCTCCACCTACTTGGCCTATCTTCATTGAGGCTTTCATAGATCATTATTTGCCCTGAGAGGTCCAACAGGCCAGAGTAGAGTAGTTTCCGCATCTAGAGCAGGGAAGAATGAGTGTCAGAGAATATGCATTGAGGTTTGACTCCTTAGCCAGATATGCGCCCTCGTTTGTCAACACTATGCCAATTAGGGTGCACCGATTTATTATGGAACTTGCGCCAGAATATATGGAATCTTGCATTACAGCCACCCTGTGAGAGGATATGGATATATCTCGAATCTAGGCTTTCAATCAGAATATAGAGGATCTCAAACAGCGTCAGTACACCATGGAAAGTTTAGGTTAGGAACAACGTCGAAGGGCCAGGCTCGTAGATTTTCAGGCAGACTTTCAGGGTGGGCCCAGGCCCCATTTCTCAGGTAGGACACCTAAGCCCCCATTTTGATAGCAGCATGATAGTAGATCAGATCGTCGGAGGTAGTTAGGCCCCGATGAGAGTTTATAAGTGCAAGGCTCACAGCTGCAGAGGAGGCCAGACCAGACAGAGTTAGCAGTACCCTGATGTAGTACTTGCCATAGGCAACATCTAGGAAGGTACAAGTATGGTTCCACCGCATGTTATACCTACGGGCAGGAGGGACACCTGATGAGAGATTTCCCGACTAGACTTTTGTGTGGCCAAGACCAGCAGAATAGATCCTCAGCAGGTTCGTATGCCCCAGCACCTTCTGCAGGACGTAGGCCCTCAGCTCCAGCCGGTAAAGGCCGAGGTAGATCAGGGGCATCCAGTTGAAGTAGCGGTCAGGATCGCACATATGCATTATTAGGGAGACAGGGGTCAGAGTCGTCGCCATATGTTGTGACAGGTATATTAGATGTTTTCGCCCACTTAGTTTATGCTTTGATAGATTCGGGCTCCACTTTGTCGTATGTTACTCCATTAGTGGCCCGAGAGTTTGATATAGTACCAAAATTTCTTCAGTGACCCTTTTTAGTGTCTTCCCCCGTTGGTGACTCTATTGTTGCTAAAAGAATTTACTGATATTGTACAGTAGAGATTGTTGGTCGCCAGAACTCAGCAGATCTAGTAGAATTAGAAATGATTGATTTTGAGGTGATTATGGGTATGGATTGGTTGGCTCCATGTTACACCACTGTAGAGTATTAGACCAGAATTGTCCGATTTCATTTTTCGGGGGAGGTAGTGCGAGAGTGGAGAGGTATTACAGCTACACTGAAAGGTAAGTTCATATCCTATCTTCGGGTGAAAAGGTTGATAGCAAAGGGTTGTATCTACCATATCGTTAGGGTTCGGGATATTTAAGTAGAATCCACGACTCTCCAATCTATTACAATAGTTAATAAGTTCCTGGATGTGTTCCCAGATGAACTTCCTGGTATTCCCCCAGAGCGGGAAATAGACTTTTCTATAGACTTGCTACTAGATACTCAGCCTATATCCATTCCCTCATATCGAATGGACCCAGCTGAATTGAAAGAATTGAAAGAACAGTTGAAATATTTGTTAGATAAGGGTTTTATTAGACCGAGTACTTCATCGTGGGGTGCGCTAGTTTTATTTGTGGGAAAGAAAGATGGTTCCCTATGTATGTGTATAGATTATCGGTAGTTGAATAAAGTTACTGTTAAAAATAAATACCCTCTTCCAAGAATAGATGATTTGTTTGATCAGTTGCAAGGAGCGAACTATTTCTATAAAATAGACTTGAGATCCGGGTACCACCAAGTTCGAGTTCGGGAGAGAGATATCTCGAAGACAACTTTCAGGACTAGGTATGGTCATTTCAAGTTTCTAGTTTTGTCCTTCAGGTTGAAAAATGCAGCAACAGTATTCATGGACCTAATGAACAGTAACTTCAGCCCATATTTAGATCTGTTTGTAATAGTATTCATTGATGATATTCTGGTATACTCCCGCTTAGAAGAAAAACATAAAGGTCATTTGTGAATAGTACTTTAGATCCTTAGAGACCGCCAGTTGTATGCAAAGTTTTCTAAATGTGAGTTCTAGTTGAATTCTATAGCTTTCTTGGGTCACATTATATTAGAGGCTGGTATTCAAGTCGATTCACAGAAAATTGAGGCGGTGAAGACATGGCCTAGACCCACAACTCCAAGAGTAGTTCGCAGTTTTCTAGGGTTAGCCGGGTACTACAGAAGGTTTGTGGAAGGATTTTCTACCCTGTCAATGCCTTTGACTAGACTGACTCAGAAAGCAGCTAAGTTTTAGTGGACCGAGGCCTGTGAGTAGAGTTTCCAAGAATTGAAAAATAGACTGACATCAACACCCATGTTAGCTTTGCCAGAAGGTTCGAAGGGTTATGCGGTGTATTATGACGTTTTAGGCGTCACATTAGGGTCTGTTTTGATTTAACATGGGAAGGTAATTGTGTATGCTTTGAGGCAATTGAGGAAACATGAAAATAATTATCCCACCAACGATCTGGAGTTAGCTAGTTGCAGTGATTCACGCCCTAAAGATATGGAGGCATTACTTATACGAGGTGCATGTGGATATTTTTACTGATCATAAAAGCCTCCAGTACATTATCACACAAAAAGAGTTGAATTTACGACAGTGCCGTTGGCTAGAATTGTTGAAAGATTATGACGTGAACATCTTATATCATCCAGGGAAGCCCAATATTGTAGCAAAGGCCCTCAATTACCGGTCCATGGGTATTTTGGAACATCTGAGACCAGAACAACGGGAAATGGCCCAAAAATTGAACCGGCTAGCCAATTTAGCAGTTTGGATAGTGGATTCAATGGATTATGGGGCAATAATTCAGAATACAACAGTATCGTCCCTAGTGGTAGAGGTAAAAGAGCGGCAGTACGAGGATTCTCATTTAGCACAGCTCAGAGGTAAGGCTCAAAAGGTGAGCTATCAGCTTTTGAGTTAACCGGAGATGGGGTTTTGAGGTACAGAGGTCGCCTCTGCTTCCCAGATGTAGCAGGGCTCCACCAGCAGATTATAGAAGAGGTACACTACTCCCGTCATTATCTTCATTCGGGTTCGATGAAGATGTACCATGACATAAAAGAGATATACTAGTGGCCGGGAATGAAGAAAGATGTGGCCACATTTGTAGCACAGTGTCCTAATTGTCAGCAGGTAAAAGATGAACATCAGAAGCCCGACGGACTAACTCAAGAAATAGCTATACCTATGTGGAAATGGGAGGTAGTTAATATGGACTTTGTGACAGGACTACCTCGTACCGGATGCAAATTTGACTCTATTTGGGTGATTGTTGATAGGTTAACGAAATCAACTCACTTCTTGCCAGTCTGAACTGCATTCTCAGTTAAAGATTACACCGAACTATATATTAAAGAGATAGTCCAATTGCACGGAGTCCCAGCATCTATCATCTCAGACAGGGGGGCACAGTTTACAGCTAGAATTTGGCAATCATTTCGAAAAGGTTTAGGGACACAAGTTAATATGAGCACAACATTCCATCCTCAGACAGACGGTCAGGCAGAGCGCACCATTCAGACGCTCGAGGATATGTTACGGGCGTGTGTGCTAGATTTTGGAGGAAGCTGGGATGAGAATTTACCCCTTATTGAATTTACATATAATAATAATTATTATTCTGCAATTCAGATGGCGCCTTATGAGGCATTATATGGGCAGAAATGCAGGTCCCCCATTGGATAGTTTGAGGTAGGAGAGGCAGACTTAGTCGGACTAGATATGGTTCATTAGTTATAAGAGAAAGTGAAACTTATTAGAGAGCGGTTACTAACAACCCAGAGTTGCTAGAAGTCCTACTCTGACATACCACGTAGAGACTTGGAGTTTAATGTAGATGATTGGATATTCATTAAAGTGTCGCCGATGAAGGGCGCAATGAGATTTGGCAAGAAAGGAAAGCTTAGCCCGAGGTTCATCTGGCCGTATCAGATCATCCGAAGGATAGGTCGAGTGGCATATGAATTAGAGCTGCCTTAGGAATTAGAGTCTGTTCACCTAGTATTTCACGTGTCCATGTTGCGAAAGTATATAAGAGACCTATCCCTTGTTGTGCTAGTTGAGGACGTTCATGTTTCTGAGGAGTTAGTTTATGAAGAAATTCCAGTTACAATACTAGATAGACAGGTCCTCAGACTGAGAACTAAAGATGTAGCCTCCGTTAAAGTGTTGTGGAGGAACATAAACAAAGAAGAGATGACATGGGAAGCTGAGGATGACATGAGATCTAGATATCCTCACCTGTTCTAGGATTTATTCAGATTATACAGTTAAGGTGATATTTTTATTTAGTTGTCATTTTACATCTTATGTTATCAGTACTATTTAGCTGCTACCTCTGTATGGTGAAATAGTTGTTTATAGTGTCCTGTGAGATGCCCGTGTTGGACTTTTCTACATTTCAGGTTTCTGGATTGTCCATATTATAGAGGAGACTCTGCAGAAATTTTTCTAAGTATTAGCTAAAAGAGTTAACTCCTGTAAGCCTGAAGATGACATTCGAAGACGAATGTTCCTAAGGGGGAGGATGTTACACCCCATAAAATGTTATCGATTAGTAGGCAAACAATAGACTTGCGATGCATAAAGAAAGCTTTATGCATGTAGGAAAAGCCCCAGAAGCAGGGTTGAGTGAGGCTAGGCTGCAAGGGCCAGCGCGGCGCGGCAGGGAGGTTGGCGCCTTGGACAATGCGGGGCGCCCCTCTGCCACCGCCCTTGATTATGTATATAGCCCCTTAGTTTATTTTAAATCACTTCTAAGTTATCCCCATGTCAAAAACAGAGTAAGCACGAAACTCTCTCTACATTTTTGTCTGAATACACTTTAAAATGTTGTCCAAACATAAATTAACTTCGGGTAACGAGTTCTAGGCCTACAGGAAGCATTACTACGGAGTTATTTGCAAAATATTCGCTCAACAAACCGGAGCTCCATCAAGTAAAAGTTTTTATAATTGTTTCAAATTGGTTCCTAAACGACCACAGGAATTAGGTAAGCACTTCTCCCTTCTAAACTCCTGGGAAATTGTGGGTTTTGGCCGAGTTATTCAGAATTGAATTGCAATCGATAATATTATCGAAAGTTATAGTTTTTTTATAGTATTAGTATTGAAATTAGCCCCATTCTCTCTATATAAGGGCTGCAGTTGGATAGAACCATCAGTTACCAGTTGAAACTCACCAGTTAGACAAAAGGTCCACACTTGAGGTATGTAAGGCTATCCTTTCTGCAAGTTACATTCGTCGTAAAGTTAGTACGACTTGTGCATCTATAGTACTTCAGAGTAAACCTATTGTGGTCATCTGTTATAAACTAGATTGACACGGTAGCGATAAAATAGTAACCCTCTTCAGAGTTAACCCTATCTAGATTGGTTTTGCTTTCGATGTTGGGTTGTCAGATGTTGTTCCATATTGAGTTCTATTAGACTGAGGCCGTGAGGTCCATATTGAGTTATATTAGACTGAGGCCACAGTAGCCATATTGAGTATCATCAGACTGAGGCCGTATGGGCCATATCGAGTTCCATTAGATTGAGGTCGTGAGGGCCATAGTGATGTCTATCAAATCGAGGCCGTGAGGGTCGTCTTGAGTTACAGTATGCTTACGGATAAGATTTCTTTCATTCTTAAAATTTTGCCATTATTATGAAATTCCNATCGAGGCCGTGAGGGTCGTCTTGAGTTACAGTATGCTTACAACCATTAGTAGTCAGATAGTAGGAGTGGACATTGTTTGCACTTTCCAAGGCTTATGGGGGCCCAGGTAGGTTATCCTATGTTGTTTGTACCTTCCACGCTTATGTGGGACCGGTTAGGTTCTTGTTTGTAAATATAAACTTGTTAGTTAGACAGTTTAGACGGTAAAGATATTCAAGTCAAATTCTTGCTCTCTTCCTTGATTATTTTAGTTTTACCAGCTTTCAGTCAGTTATTATTCTACTACCTTATATATTTGGTACACATTGTACTAACGCCCATCCTTGGGGCACTGCATTACTTGCCTGCAGGTGCGGATAGATGCGGTTTGAGACCCTACTAGTCATCAGCTGGAGTTAACAGTTTATTCAACTCCTTTCCTTGGGAGTTGGTAGTTAGAAGTGGTTTGTTCCTTTGTTGTACAGTTTATGGGTAGGTCAGGGCCCTGTCTCAACCATTATTCTACTCTTAGAGGCTTGCAAGCTACAGATTTCCAGTAGTTAGTTTTTGTTGCTGGCCGTATGGGCCCTATGTATGTTTATTTAATTTGATGACCGTGTAGGGACTTGTTTAGCTGTCTGATAGCGGCCTTGTCAGCTATAGCATAGTTTAGTTTCCTGATTTCACTTCAGTTATAACTAGAAAACATGGTGGTGTTGTCGGCCCGCATAGGATCCATGTTATTGTGTTGTTGGAGGTTAGATGTCTTCTTTTACAGGTGGCCTTGTCGGCCAAAGGCTGTATTTGCAGCCGAGATATAGCTCGTCGTTTTCTTGAATTAAGTTACAGGCGTGCACTAGTAGTGCACCAAGCCAGTCAGGTTAGTCCAAACCCCAGTATGACACTAGGTGCTAGTCATGCCTCCCTAGGTGGGGAGTGACATAAGTCTTGAGTTGAGCCATATCCTTATCTCTTTCCTCTTCTCTTCTCAACTGTTCTCTGGAGATTCCTTTAGATTGCACACCACTTACAACTTCTGCCTCTTGTGTGTGCCATTCTATGTTAGTTCTAGTCATTTTATCTAACATTGCACTAGCAACAACCAATGATTGATCCATCAATAACCTTTAGCAATGTTGTTTTCTATTACTCTGTTCAGGCCATCCAACGACCTATAAAATGACTAGAGGAGGACTTCATCAGGAAGTCTATGGTTTGGGCATTGCTTGATCTTCTTCTTGAATCTCAACCAAGCTTCATGCAATGCTTCATTCGGCAACTGACAAAACTTATTAATTTCATCCCTCAACTAGATCATCTGAGAGGGAAGGAAAAATCTTTCTAAGAATGCAAATGTTATTTCTCCCCAATATGTACTTGATTCATCCGAAAATTCCCCAAGCCATATAGTTGCTTCTCCAGTTAATGAGAAGGGGAATAATCTGAGCCTCATTGCCTCCTATGATACACCAGGCAACCTACATACACTACAAATCTCTGTGAAGTTCTTCAAATGTTGGTTTAGATCCTCATGAGCCAAATCCCCATATAGCCCCTTCATGCTAAGTAGGTGCATCATTGTGATGGTGATATTGAACTTAGTGTTTCCCTTAAGTTCGGGCAGTACAATCGCACCTGCATACCTAGTTTGCTCCAAGTCAGGATTTTCTGCAGGAGGAGCACACCTATTAATCGGGGGTTGATTTCTCAACCCTTGGTGAGCATTTCGGGCTGCTACTGCAGCAAGTTGAGCTTTGGTCAACTTAACATGATCAAAATTTTCCATTAAGCCTGCTAAAGAACAAAAATAACAAAATAAAATAAATCACAAAATAAGGACGAAAGAAATTTTGATAATATAAATCACGAAATAAGGACTAAAGAAATTTTGAATTTACACTAATGATAAATTTTGAAAACTAAATTCCCTGGCAACGACGCCAAATTTTGATACTGTCACGACCAGAGATGAGACCCCAGATCGAGACACGAAATCTAGAACCATAAATAGCTCCAAGTCAACCCATAACATGAACATGATAACTAAAGATCATCACAAACAAAGTTGATAACTAAATTTTGGAATAACGGGAGTTTGAATAACAAAAGTATAACCAAAAGTAATATCATAACACCGAATCCGAAGCTGAAAATATAAGTCTATGTCTAGAAACCCTCTAACATATCGATGAGCTGATGGGACAACACCCCAACTAGCTCACTAGAAGTCTAAAACTAAAAATAATATACTCAACTAACTGAAGGTCCTTGAAGGATGAGGACTCACCAACAACAGCACTTGGATAAACTCGGGAGACTGGCTAACGGTGAGACTGAGTCTGAATGTCTGAACCTGTATCATGAAACAATACAATATAGAGTATGTGGTCAATACTTGAAATGTACTGAGTATGAAAGCAAGTAAAACAGGCTGAGTAAGTAAAAACTAAAATCATGTGTATCATAAATCATAACATCATAAGATTTTGAGAGTAAAAGTTGCATGTTGATATCTGAAAACATGAATAGACATAAGCTGGATCTCATAACTGAATTAAATGATTCAAAGCTTAAACTGAGGTTTTTAAGTAAAACTGATAACCTGATCATTAGGTCAAACCTGCTAAAAACATAATATCATAACTAATAAACATGAATAATTGAAACCATGAGGAACAATGGGAGACTCATCATATAACCAACACTATCACAATAGAGCTTACGTGATGCCCCAACTATTACACTCAAGTGGACAGTGCCGTTTGAAACCTTTCCAGGGCTAAAGACGTTACTATGATATCGATATGAAGATGAAAGTCCCTTAAGGGCGGGGAAAACTCACAAGGGAGGTCCCAATGTAAATATATAAACATATGTTGGCACGTAGTTCTAAGACCGGGAAAACTTGGAACCCAAGACTATTCGATGTTAGACATTGCTCCCAAAAACATGCAAAGTGCTCTCCATTATTTTTCAACGAAGCTGATAATGTAATTACATTCATAGTCTGAAATTCGAATATGGGGAGTCCTGACTCCAAAAATACCATAAGCAGAATCTGGGAGTCTATACTCCAAAACCATATGGTAAGCTGATTTATAAAACTGTACTGAATCATGAAAACATGCTTAAATTATATGGGCTTTCCCAAACTTTAACATACTTGAAAGAGACTTGATAGTCAAAAATCATGAAGTGATACATGGATAAATCATAAACATTCTTTAATGCTAGGTATCTCCTCATACTTGAAAACACAAGCAAAAGTTGAGTTAAAACCACATAAGATCAAACACTTGAATTCATGAGTTTGAGGAGAAATTTGGGCATGAGAGTGAAAGAAAAATCTCATTCATGGCCCTACGTACATGGGTAAACTGGATCTGCACCCTTCCTTGAAAGCCAGAGAGATTTGAAGAAGAACTTGGAGAATTTCTAAGATTGATCTTCAATAGAAGGACTTATTCTTGCATGCATGGGAGGGAATGGGCTAGGATAGGCTAAACCCTCTTAAAACCCTGATAAGAGAGCTTAAAACAACGTAGTTTAGGACTTAAAAGCTTAAAAATTATAGAAATGCCCTTACTTAAATCGCAGAAAATCTTAATCTGCTAGATGTCATGACTCACACCACGAGTTGTACCTCCATACCACAACTCCTGGTTACCATCTGTAGTCACCACCGCTTTACTTGACTTTTTGAAGTTTTCCACGTGTCAGACCACGACTCGTACCACCAACCTACGAGTCATTATGTCCACCCATTGTCACTGCTTCTAAGATCCTTAGTTCCTTCTAATGGGTGTAGGCCACGACTCGTTATTTCACAGTATGAGTCGTACCCTAACTCGTTCCCTCCAAATCTAATACACAAGAGATCCGTTACAACTACATACCATGAGTCATACCATCAAACTACGACTCGTGTCTTTCTCTCGTAGTTCATTCATTCAGCTCCTCCATCCTTCTAACGAATTGTACATTGACCCGTGGTTTCTCCTAACAGGTCGTACAATGACTCATACCTTCTAACTAGGGTAACTCATTCCTCAAACCACGGTTCATCCTATGACTCGTGACATGATCCCACAAATCTTATCTTGACTCACTGTCACTGAACTCCTCCGGAGATTCTAACCACGACACTTCCTATGAGTCGTACCTTCTTATAGAAACTCGTACCACGAGTCGTCCTATGAAAATTTTTTATTCTTTTTTTCTGAACACATACCAAATCTCGGGTCTAGTCTTAGAAACCTTTGGGGTATTAAAATATCTCCCCCATGGGAACATTCGTCCTTCAATGTGGGGTAAACATACTGAAAAACTAGGGAAAGGAACTAAATCTCAAATATTGAACATCTAAGTTGAACACTGACGGAGTGAATGACTTCGAACTGATACACGACTGAACTGAATTCATGAATCATACATACATGCACTGACATGAAGGAACTTAGAGACATGCACTAAGCATGAAACTGAAATAGAGTACTAAGGAGGAAACTGATACCTCATGCTGGGACTGAGTCAAAAAGGAATAAATACGGGTATCTAGCCCTCATATCTGCTTCGGCCTCCCATGTAGCTCCTTCAACAAGCTGATTCCTCCATAAGAATTTCACCGAAGCTACTTCTTTGTTCCTCAACTTCCAAACCTAACGCTCAAGGATCTCAACTAGCACCTCCTTATAGCTAAGGTTATCCTTCACACCTACGCTCTCCACCAGAACAACCAAAGTCGGATTACCAATGCACTTCATTAACAATGATACTTAGAAGACCGGATGTACAAAAGCCAACTCCTCTAGTAGCTCTAACTCATAGTCCACTTTGCCAACACATGTGATAATACGATAACCAACATACCAGGGACTAAGCTTCTCCTTTTTTCCAAACCTCATCGCCTCCTTCATGGGAGATACCTTCAAGAACACCCAATCATAAACATCAAACTCAATCTCTCTTTACCTAACATTATCATATGACTTTTGACGACTCTGAGCTATTTTCAGCCTCTATCTTAGAAGTTGAACTTTCTCCATAGCCTTATGAACTGAATTTGGCCCTATCAACGTAGCTTTACCTACCTCAAATCAACCAATAGTAGATCTATATCTACGCCCATAAATAGCCTCAAATGGAGCCATCTGAATACTGGAGTGGTAACTGTTGTTGTAAGCAAACTCGATAAGAGTTAAATGATCATCCCAACAACCTTTAAAATAAATCACACATGCTCTTAATATATCCTCTAGAGTTTGAATGGTCTGCTTGCTCTGACCATCCATCTGCGAGTGAAAAGCTGTCTTAATCTTGACCTGATGTCACAACCCGAGAGGGGACCCGGATCGTAGACACGGGATGAGGGACCCCGAAGGACCCCAAGTCGACCCATGGCATAAGCATTCACTAACTCATTTAGTAAACAAGAGTAAAAAAATGAACTTATAAGTTCGGCAATAGTCAAAAAAATATAACAACAAAATAGACATCCAAAACTGAATACATATCTAAGTCTGATAAGCCTCTAATCTGGACGAGCTAATGAGACAACACCCCCAACTAGCTCAATAAAGCGAAAACAAAAGAAATATGTCTGATATAACTGAAAGTTCGGTCCTTAGAAGATGAGGACTCATCCATCAACAGATGCAAATCCTGATAAGCGACTACGCGCGGGGCTGAACCTGAGATCCGAATCCTGCATCATGAAACGATGCAACATAGAAGGTATGCAGTTAGTACATGGAATGTACCGAGTATGTAAGGTAAGTGAAACCTCTAAAGCAATTAAAATCCTTTAAGGTAAATCATACATATCAAAGGCTTGCAAGGATAAAGAAAAGACCACATGCATTCGTTATGAAATCGTACTCTCATGCTTCATGATAATGCAAGGCTTTATAACATCATGACTGACACGAATGAATCAAGCTGAACATGACATATACATCAAAAACTAAAACATGAGTCAAACCTTACTTCTGGATCATGCATGCATCAAATAATCATGGCAATGGTAAATATTCAACTCTAATGTATAAAAGATAGTCGGAGACTTGTCACATAACCAAAATACCACGATAAAGCTTACGTGGTCCTAACTATCACACTCATGTGGGAAGAGCCGTCCATAACTTTGCCAGGGCGATGGATGCTACCATGATATCAATATCAAGCTTAAGGGCCAATCAGGCCAGGGATAGCTCACAAGGGAGGTCCCAATAACATAAGTATCATCCTGCGTTGGCGCGTAGTTCTGGGTCATAGGGTAGTCGACCCTTAACCCGCTCGGTGCTAGACTCTTCTCCCACAATATGCAATGCTCTACATCGTATATAACGAAGCTCAACATAGTCTATTGACGAAGCTCAACATTGTCTATCGACAAAGCTCAATATGAAAACATGCATCGATTGTACATCATATAAATATGAAGCTCAACAATGTGTTTTCAACAAGCTTAGAATGAAATAATGCATAACTTAAGGTCGTATGAACGAAGCTCGACATTGTCTATTGACAAGGCTCATAATTAATTCATGCATGGACTCAAAATCATGTGAAATGGAGCTTAACATTGTCCTAGACAAAGCTTGACGATAATGTACATATCAATTAAGAATCATGCATATAAAAGGATTTACTTCGAAGCATACCACAAGCTAGGATTCATAATAAGAGTTTGAGGGAAATTCATTTCAACCATGTGGTAAGCTCATATCGCAAAAAAATCATTATTTAAAAACATCATATGGGTATCATCCAAAACTTCACTATAGTTGGGTCTATTCAATCTACTTTGAAAATATCATCAAAATCATGGGTAAGGTTCAAAACATGCTTTTCGTCATTTATTCCATCATCATCACATTTATCACAATCACCACTTCTATGAGCTATCCATACATGGGTGTTTTAGATTCAATTTTTAGAAAAATAATTTTATAACAAAAATAATGTTAGAATCCGCCCAAGCTTAGTAAATCATCAATATCGACTCAAATAAATCATGCCCATGAATGAGAATATGAGAATCATGCAATTGAATATAACATCATGCTTGATCATCTCAACAAACCACAATTTGATAGGGAATGGGCATGGGTGTGGAAGGAAGCACCACTCATGTGCTTACATACATGGGAATGAAGAACCCTAACTCTTCCCAATTGCACAACTGAGATTTCCCTTGAAAACCTTGAAATTCTCCTCAATTTCCTCCCCTCAAGCGTTCAACCTTGCACGCATGAAGTAATGGCCTAAGGTAGATGATCCCCTGCTAAAAACCATATAAAACGAGCTCAAAACGACGTGGTTTAGCCCCTTAGAACATAGGAATTACGGAAAAGCCCTTTATGAAATTTCCCTGAAAAATAGATCTGGCCCCGACCACGAGTCATACCATGAGTCGTACCACCAAGTCATGACTCGTGGTTACCTCTCGTGGTCAGCTCACCAGTTTTTCCCAACTTTCTGTATTTGTCCACGACTGGTATACCATGACTCATACCACCATCCTACGGGTCATACTGTCAACCGTGGTACCATCCACCCAAACCAATACGACGTAACCACAATTCCTCACCACGACTTGTGGCTACATATTACGAGTCGTACCACGACCAGTGACGACTCACCCTGGCACCCCTGGGAATTCCACCACGACTCCTAACTACGAGTCATACCTTCCCTTCACGACTCGTAGGACCATTTATGAAATGACCTCAAACTCCCAAATTCATCATGACTCAAATCAGGAGTTGTAGGTCCTCACCATGATTCGTACCTCGAGTCGTACTGGTGCAAAACTTCCAGGTTTTCTGCAGTTCTCAACTTCAACTCCCGGGTCTATTCTTAACCCCCTTCCGGGGTATTACAATATCTCCTCCTTGGGAACATTCATCCTTGAATGTTAGAAACAAGCAGAAAACAAAATCATACAATTACCACACCCCAAAACTGATCATTTATATCAAAATTTTCATGGATTGACTACCTCTGAAAAGGATTATACAACTTCATAGAATTCAGACCTTACACATACATTCATACACACACAAGAGACTTGCACACATGAACAAATCAAAGAAAACTAGATGGAGTCATAGGGAAAAATTGATTCCTCAAGTTGGAACTGAGCCGGTAGAGAACAAATGTGGATATCTAGCCATCATGTTCGCTTCGACCTCCCCTGTAGCTCTTTCAACATGCTGATTTCTCCATAAAACCTTAACTGAATCTACCTCTTTTCTTCTCAACCTCCGGACCTGACAATCCAAGATTTCAACAGGAATTTCTTCATAACTAAGGCTGTCTTTCACCCCAATGTTGTCTAACGGAACTACCAAGGCTGGATCACCCAAACACCTCTTTAAAACTGACACATGGAAAATGGGATGAATTGAGGATAGCTCCAATGGCAAGTCCAACTCATATGCAACCTTGCCAACCCTTCTCACAACCCGGTACGGACCAATATAACGGGGACTGAGTTTACCTTTTTTCCGAATCGCATGACTCTCTTCATGGGAGATACCTTTAGAAATACTCAGTCGTCCACATCCAATTCCCTTCTCCTCACATCAGCATACGATTTCTGGCGACTCTGAGCGGTTTTCAACAAAACCTTCACCATTGCCTCATGTACCAAATTCGGTTCCATCATAGCTGCCTCACCAATCTCAATCCATCCGATGGGAGATCTACACCTCCGCCCATAAAGGGCCTCGAACGGTGACATCTGAATACTAGAGTGGTAACTGTTATTATAAGAAAACTCAATCAAGTGAAAATGATCATCCCAACTACCTTTAAAATCCATAAGACATGCCCTCAATATATCCTCAAGGGTCTGGATCATCCGTTCGTCCTGGCCATCAGTCTGCGGATGGAATGCTGTACTGAGCTTGACTTGAGTCCCAAGTCCCCTTTGAAAGGACCACCAGAACTGGAAAGTAAACTGAGGACCTCGGTCTGAAATAATGGACAAAGGCACTCCATGAAGTCGAACCAACTCCTGAATATATAATTTGGCATAGTCATCCGTTGAATCCGTGGTTTTGACAGGTAGAAAGTGAGCAGCCTTGGTCAACCTATCTACCACCACCCAAATGGAGTAATATTGTCGTTGAGTATGAGGTAGACCTATTATAAAATCCATGTTAATTTCCTCCCACTTCCAGGTGGGAATATTGATGTCTTAAAGTACACCCCCCGACCTTTGATGCTCGACCTTAACTTGCTGGTGGTTCGGACATTTCGCTACAAACTCTGCGATATCCTTTTTCATATCATCCCACCAGTAGATATCTCTCAAGTCTTGATACATCTTCGTGGATCCTGGATGAATGGAATATCTGGTACCGTGCACCTCCTGCAATATCCGAACCCTCAAATCGTCAACGTCCGGAACACATAGAAGACCTTGGTATCTTAGAACATCATCTCCCCCTTGGGAGAAAACCTCCACCTTTTGATTCCACACCGCCTCCTTAATCTTCCTCAGGGTTGGGTCCTCATCTTGCCTGGACTTAAAAATCGACTACCAAGGATGATTCTGAACTGTTACGTACCACAACGCCACCATCGGTCGAGTCGATCAATCTAACCCCGAACCTCGCATGTCGATGGATATGTTTCACCAACTCCTTCTTCCCCTCATCCACGTGGGGTACACTTTCCATAGAAAGACTACTAAGTGCATCCACAACTACATTAGCCTTGCCCGGGTGGTAAAGAACAATCATGTCGTAGTCCTTCAACAACTCCAACCGCCTCCTTTGCTGAAGATTCAGATCTTTCTGAGTAAATACATATTGCAAGATCTTTTGATCCATGAATACATCCACATGGACTCCATAGAAATAGTGCCGCCATATTCTCAATGCAAATACCACTGCAGCCAATTCAAGATCGTGGGTTGGGTAATCCTTTTCATGAACCTTCAGTTGTTTTGAGGCATAAGCTATTACCTTTTCATGCTGCATTAACACACATCCCAGTCCGAACCTTGAAGCATCACATTATACAACAAAGCTATCAGTGCCCTATGGTAAAGTCAACACCGGTGCTGAAGTGAGTCGGGTCTACAATTCCTGGAAGCTTTTCTCACAAGCCTCCGACCACTGGAACTTCACCTTTTTTTGAGTCAGTCTAGTCAATGGGGCTGCAATGGATGAGAAACCGTCAACAAATCTTCGATAGTAGCCTGCAAGCCCAAGAAACTCCAAATTTCTGAAGGATTCACCGGTCTCGGCCAATTCTTCACCGCCTCAATCTTCTGTAAGTCTACCTTTATACCCTCACTTGACACCACATGGCCTAGAAATGCCACATAATCTAACCAAAATTCACATTTCCTGAACTTTGCATATAACTGCTGGTCCTTGAGGGTTTGAAGCACTATTCTCAAGTGAGCAGCATGCTCCTCCTCGCTCCGAGAGTATATGAGTATATCATCAATGAACAGAATCACGAACATGTCTAGATATACCTTGAATACCCTATTCATCAGATCCATAAAAGTTGTAGGGGCATTGGTTATTCCAAAAGACATAACAACAAATTCGTAATGACCATACCGAGTTCTGAAGGAGGTTTTTGGGATGTCACTCTTCAAAACCCTAAGCTGGTGGTATCCAGATCTGAGATCAATCTTTGAGAAACACCTGGCACCCTGGAGGTGGTAAAAAAATCATCAATTCTGGGTAAAGGGTACCTGTTCTTGACGGTAACCTTATTCAACTGTCAATAATCGATACACATGTGAAGGGAACCATCCTTGTTCCGAACAAATAACACCGGTGCACCCCATGGGGACTTACTCGATCTGATGAAACCCTTGTCTAGAAAATCTTTCAACTGATCCTTCAACTATCTTAGCTCGGCTGGAGCCATTCTGTAAGGAGGAATAGATATAGGCTGTGTGTCGGGAAGAAGATCTATGCCGAAATCAATATCTCGCTCGGGAGGCACACTTGGCAAATCATCAGGAAAGACCTCCAGGTACTCACGTACTACTGGAACCGACTGATAGGTCAGGGTTTCAGACTCCACATGCTTAACCCTAACTAGATGGTACATGCAGCCTTTGGAAATCATCTTTTTGGCCTTAAGGTAGGAAATGAATCGACCTACAGGCACACTGAACTACCCTTCCATTCTAAGACTGGCTCATTCGAAAATATAAACTCTACTGACCAGGTTCTACAGTTGACTGACGCAAAACATGCAAATAACCAATCCATGACGAGAATAATATCAAAATCGGTCATGGCTAACTCTATCAAATATGCTGAGGTGACCTTATGAAGAACTGAGATCGGACAATTTCTATACACCCGACTAGCTATAACTAAGTCACCTAAGGGAGTGGAAACTAAGAAGGGTTTTGATAATACATCGGGATTAACCCCGAAGCTACTGTCTATATAGGGTGTTACAAAAGATAGGGTAGCCCCTAGATCTAGAAAAGCATATACATCAACATGAAAGACTCTCAACATACTAGTAACGACATCTGGCTATGCCTGCTGTTCCTGGCGAGTGGCTAAAGCATAGAACATGTTCCGACGCTGCCCGCCAGCTGTACTAGTAGATGCCCCCTGATGTGCTGCGTGCAGGAGAGGGGCTGCTGAACTAGAAGATGGGCCTTGGGCCCCAATCTGGTCCTGCCTCGCCGCTGGAAAATCTCTAAGCATATTTCCAAGCTGTCCGCATCCAAAACAAGCTCCTGACCCTGCTAAGAACTGGCCTGTGTGCCCTCAGTCGCACTTGTGGCAAGCTGAAATGCCAGACTCCGTGGGCCTGCTATCCTTTGAGCCAGACGCTCGCCCCCTTTGATCAAGTCGGTGTCTAGATGGCACACCCACGACTGATGATGCAGGGGCTGACGATCTTTGATAGGTCTGCTGTCGGTGCCCCCGTCGGATCTATGTTGAGAGAATCTATGGCCCTCTGTCCGGGCTCTCTTGGCCTCCCTTTCCCTTGACTGTGCCACCTCCATCTGCTGGGCTTACAATACTATGCGGGGAAAATCCATATCCTAGTGAAGCATAGCTGTCCTACAATCCTTGTCTAGGTATGCTGCTATACCGTGCACAAATCTTCTCACCCGCGCTCGCTGGTCAATCACCAACTCCGGGGCATATTTAGATAAGCGGGTGAACTCGAGGGTGTACTCCTGGATAGTCATCCTACCCTACTTTAGATTCACAAATTCTGCTACTTTCAACTCCCTCATTTCTCGAGGGAAGAACCTGCTCCAGCAACCCTGCTATTCATCCACTAACAGAACCAAATATGCGCAACCCCCTTCAATTGGTAGGAGGCCAACTCTGTGCACTCTACACTGCTCACCCCCATAACCTGGGTGATCTTGTCGATCTCATCAATAAAGTCATGTGGGTCCTCATCTACCTTGGACCCCAAGTACTCCGGTGGATTCGTCCTAAAAAAGTCTCAGACTCTAGCCGCCGTCGCATTGCCGTTCTGGGGAACATGTGCAACAACCTGTTGATTGACCTGGGTGGTCAAGGCCTGCGCCAACATCTGAATGGCAGCTCGGAACTCAACATGAGCGGCTAGCTCTGGTGCTTGGGGCTCCTGAGCTGGTTGGATTGGCTGATTCCCATAACCATTACCCTCATCGTGGCCTTCACCACCTCCGTTCCTTCTCCCATTCATCCTCCTAGGAGCCATAATTCTGCAATCGCGAATAACATGAATTAGAAGGATAGAAAGGCTTTTTTATCGCACGACATTGATCATGAAAGAAGGGACCATTTCCTAAAATGTTTAGTAGCCTCTTCGTCATAAGTGTGGCGCGCTTCACACCCATAAAAAAGACTCTACCTAACGCTGCTTTCAGACTCCCAAGGACACATCAATCCTATTGCTCTGATACCAAGTTTGTCACGAACCGAGCAGGGACCCAAATCGTAGACACGGAACAAAGGATCCCAAAGGACCCTAAGTCGACTAATGGCATAAGCATTCACTAACTCATTCAGTAAACAAGAGTAAAAAAATGAATTTATAAGTTCGGCGGAAGTCAACCAAATATAACAACAGAATAGACATCCGAAACTGAATAAATATCTAAGTCTGATAAGCCTCTAATCTGGATGAGGTGAAGGGAAAACACCCCCAACTAGCTCAATAAAGCAGAAAAAAAATATGTTCGATATAACTAAACGTTCGATCATTAGAAGATGAGGACTCACCCATCAACAGATGCAAATCCTAATAAGTGACTACGGACGGGGCTGAACCTGAGATCCGGATCCTGCATCATGAAATGATGCAACATAGAAGGTATGCAGTCAGTACGTGGAATGTACTGAGTATATAAGGTAAGTGAAACTGCTAAAGCAATTTAAAATCCTTTAAGGTAAATCATACATATCAAAGGCTTGTAAGGATAAAGAGAAGACCACATGCATTCATTATGAAATCGTACTCTCATGCTTCATGATAATGCAAATCTTTAGAACATCATGACTGACATGAATGACTCAAGCTGGACATGACATATATATCAAAAACTAAAACATGAGTCAAACCTTACTTCTTGATCATGCATGCATCAAATAATCATGAAAATGGTAAATATGCAATTCTGATGTATAAAAGACAATAAGAGACTCGTCACATAACTGACATACCACGATAGAGATTACATGGTCCCAACTATCACACTCAAGTGGGAAGAGCCATCCATAACCTTGCCAGGGTGATGGACACTACCATGATATTGATATCAAGCTGAAGGGCCAATTCGGTCGGGGATAGCTCACAAGGGAGGTCCCAATAACATAAGTATCATCCTATGTCAGCGCGTAGTTCTGGGGCATAGGGTAGTTGACCCTTAACCCGCTCGGTGCTAGACTCTTCTTCCATAGTATGCAATACTCTACATTGTATATAACGAAGCTCAACATCGTCTATTGACGAAGCTCAAAATTGTCTATCGACAAAGCTTAATATGAAATCATGCATCGATTGTACATTTATAAATATGAAGCTCAACATTCTATTCTACAAGCTTAGAATGAAATAATGCATAACTTAACTTCGTATGAACGAAGCTCGACATTGTCTATTGACAAGGCTTATAGTGAATTCATGCATGGACTCAACATCATGTGAAATGGAGCTTAACATTGTCCTTGACACAGCTTGGCGATAATGTACATATAAATTAAGACTCATTCATATAAAAGGCTTTACTTCGAAACATACCACAAGCTAGGATTCATAATAAGAGTTTGAGGGAAATTCATTTCAACCATGTGGTAGGCTCATATCGAAAAAAATCATTATTTGAAAACATCATATGGGCATCACCCAAAGCTCCATTATACTTGGGTCTATTACATCTTCTTTGAAAATATCATCAAAATCATGGGTAAGGTTGGAAACATACTTTTCATCATTTATTCCATCATCATCACATTTATCACAATCACCACTTCTATGAATTATCCATACATGGGCGTTTTAGATTTAATTTTTAGAAAAATAATTTTGTAAAAGAAATAAGGTTAGAATCCGCCCAAGCTTAGTAAATCATCAATATTGACTCAAATCAATCATGCCCATGAATGAGAATATGAGAATCATTCAATTGAATAAAACCTAGCTTGATCATCTCAACAAATCACAATTTGATACGAAATAGGCATGGGTGTGGAAGGAAGAACCCGCTCATGGCCTTACATACCTAGGAATGAAGAACCCTAACTCTTCCCAATTGCCCAACATAGATTTCCCTTGAAAAGCTTGAAATTATCGTCAGTTTTCTCCCCTCAAGCCTTCAACCTTGCATGCATGAAGTAATGGCCTAAGATAGATGATCCCCTACTAAAAACCCTCTAAAATGAGCTCAAAACAACGTGGTTTAGGCCCTTAGAACATAGGAATTACGAAAAATCTCTTAACTGAATTTTCCTGAAAACCAAATCTGGCCCCAACCAGGAGTCGTACCACCAAGTCATGACTCGTGGTTACCTCTCGTGGTCACCTCACCAGTTTTTCCCAACTTTCTGAATTTGGCCATGATTGGTATACCATACCTTGTACCAACATCCTACGGGTCATACTGTCAACCGTGGTACCATTCACCCAAACCAATACGATGTAACCACAACTCCTCACCACAACTCGTGGCTACATATTACGAGTCGTACCATGACCCATGACGAGTCACCCTAGAACCGCTGGGAATTCCACCATTACTCCTAACCACGAGTCGTACCTTCCTGTCACGACTCGTAGGACCATTCGTGAAATGACCTCAGACTCACGAATTCATCACGACTCAAGTCACGAGTCGTAGGTCCTCACCACGATTCGTACCTCGAGTCGTACTAGTGCAAAACTTCCAGGTTTTCTGCAGTTTTCAACTTCAACTACCGGGTCTATTCTTAGCCCCCTTCTGAGGTATTACAACTGAGTACCAAGTCCCTTTTGAAATGACTTCTGAAATTGCGAGGTGAACTAAGTACCTCTATCTGATATGATGAACAGGGAAATCCATGAAACCGAACTAACTCCCGAATGTGCAATTTAGCATAGTCCTTAGCTGAATTAGTGGTCTTGACTAGTAAGAAATGGGCTGCTTTAGTCAACCTATCTATAATCACCCAAATAGTGTCATACTATCAATGTGTGTGAGGTAACCTTGTAATGAAGTCTATATTGATCTCTTCCGACTTCCAAGTGGGGATACTGATGTTTTGTAGCATACCTCCTGGTCTTTGATGCTCAACTTTCACTTACTGACAATTCGGACACTTAGCCACAAACTCTGCTATGTCCTTCTTCATGCCATTCCACCAATAGACTTCTCTTAGGTCACGGTACATCTTGGTGGCACCTGGATGTATAGAATATCGGGAACCATAAGCCTCATGCAACATCCGCTCCCTCAAATCATCAACTCCCAAAACACACAAATGACCCTGATATCGATGTACTCCATCTCCCCTTTTGGAGAAGACTTCTACATTATGATTTTGAACCACTTCCTTCAACTTTACCAAAATAGGATCCTCATCTTGTCTGGACTTGACCTTAGTCACAAAAGAGGATTCTGAACCATTCTGAACAATGACACCACCATCCATCAAATCAACAAGGCGAACTCCTAAACGAGCCAGCATATGGACATCCTTCACTAACTCTTTCCTTTCATCCTTCACATGAGAAACACTTTCCATGGACAACCTGCTAAAAGTGTCCACCACTACATTGGCCTTTCTCGGATGATAAAGAACACTCATGTCATAGTCTTTGAGAAGCTCTAACCACCTCCATTGTCACATATTCAGTCCTTCTGAGTAAACACATACTAAAGGCTCTTATGATTTGTGAACATATATACATGCACCCCATACAAGTAGTGCCTCCAAATCTTCAATGCGAATGCCACTGCTTCCAATTATAGGTCATGCATCGGATAATTCTTCTCATGAGTCTTAAGCTATCTAGAGGCATATGCAATGACCTTACCATGCTACATCAACACACAACTAAGACCAACCCTAGAGGCATCACAAATACACACTAAATCTATCTGTACCCTCTGGGTCAACTTAGTCAACGGTGCTATAATGGATGAAAATACTTCAAAAAACCTCCTATAGTAGCCAGCTAAACCCAAGAAGCTCGTGATATTCGAAGGATTAATTGGTCTAGGCTAATTCTTTATGACTTCTATCTTTTGAGAGTCCACCTACACACCCGCTCTTGACACCACGTGGCCCAAAAATGCTAGTGAATTCAGCCAAAACTCACACTTGCTAAATGTAGCAAATAGCTGGCGATCCTTGAGAGTTTGTAGCAGGATCCTCAAATGAGCAGCATGCTCCTCCTCGCTTCAAGAGTATATGAGGATGTCGTCTATGAAGACAATTATGAACAGATCCAAGTATGGATTGAACACCCTATTCATCAAATACATAAAAGCTCCAGGAGCATTCATTAGTCCAAAGGACATCACTACAAATTCATAGTGACCATACCGAGTCCTGAAGGCTGTCTTTGGGATGTCACTCTCCCTAACTCTGAGATGATGATACCCGGATCTGAGGTCTATTTTTGAGAAGCACTTAGCACCTTGAAGTTGGTCAAACAAGTCATCAATTTTGGGTAGGGGATACTTGTTCTTGATTGTAACCTTGTTCAACTGTCGGTAGTCAATCCACATACGAAGAGACCCATCCTTATTTCGTACAAAGAGAACTGGTGTACCCCATGAGGACTTGCTAGGTTTGATGAAGCCCTTATCTAACAGATCCTTCAACTGCTCTTTCAACTCCTTTAGCTCAGTTGGAGCCATTCTATAAGGAGGAATAGATATAGGATGTGCATCGGGATGAAGGTCAATACCAAAGTCAATCTCTCGCTAGCTCGGGACTCCTGGTATATCATCTAGGAAAACCTATGGATACTCACACACTATATGAACTAATTGGAGAGTTAGGGTTTTTAACATTGCATCCTTATCCCAAACTAGATGGTAAACACAAAACCCGTCAAAATCATCTTTCTGGCCTTAAGGTAGGAAACGAAGCGACCTACATGCATAGCTGAACTACCTTTCCATTCTAGGACTGGCTCACCCGAAAATTGAAACTCCAACGTACGGGTTCTATATTTCACTGATGCATAGCATGCATGCAACAAATACATACCAAAGATAATGTCAAAATCAGTCATGTCTAACCCTACTAGATCGGCTGAGGTGACTTTCTGAAAGACTATGACTGGGAAATTTATGTATACTCGTTGAGCTATAACTGAGTCACTGACTAGAGTAGAGACTGAGAAGGGTTTTGATAGGATTTCAGGACTGACTCCGAAACTAATAGCAACATAAGGCATAACAAAAGTCAAGGTAGCCCTTGGATCTAACAATGCATAAACATCAATATGTAATACTTTTAACATACCAGTGACCACGTCCGGAGAGAGCTCCTACTCCTGACGAGATTAAAGGGCATAAAAATGACGCTAACCACCAACTGTACTAGTGGATGCACCCTGCTGAGCTGAACGTGCTGGTGGAGCTACTAAATTAGAAGTTGTGTCCGCCACTTTACCATGGCCGTGTCGCATTGGACAATCTATGAGCATATGGCCGGGCTTCCCACACCCAAAACATACCCCTGATCCACCTAAGCACTAGCTGGTTTGCCTCCTACAACACCTGTCACAAACTGGGATGTTTAGGCTCTCCTTACCTGCTCCCCTGACCTCGAGAGCCTAATGTCTTTCCCCTCGTCGCGCCTTGACCTTGATGGCATACTGCACGATAATGGTGCAGGGCGATGATTGATAGTGGGGCGCTAACGATGTCCGCCACAGGACCTCTGGCGATAAAAACCCAAAATTGTCTTTCTTGGCCCTCTTGGCATCTCTCTCGCTCTCCTCATCTGCACCGCCTCCATCTTCCTAAGCATACAAGACCAATTGGGAAAAGTCGATGTCCTAATGAAGAGCATAGAGGTCATGCGAGTCCTTGACCAAATAATTCGCTACTCCATTCACAAATGTACTCCTGCCCAAAAGCGGTATGATCAATACCACCTCCGGTGCATACTTGGACAATTGGGTAAACTCTAGAATACTCCTGGATGGTCATGTTGTTCTATTTGAGATTCATGAACTTGGATGCCTTGATTTCTTTTTCATCTCTTGGGAAAGAATTAGTCTAAGAAATATGGTGAGAAACTCATCCCAACCAACCCAGGCCCTCTCCGACTCCCCAGCTATCCTTCCACTGCCTGTATCATATATGAGAGACTCCTTTCAACTTATAGGAGGCTAAGTCTGCACACTCCTCCACCGTCCCCAATAATTTGGTGATCTTTTGGATCTCCTCTATGAACTCGTGTGGGTCCTCCCACTCTCTCCAAGGAACTTAGGGGATTAATTTTGAGGAAATCTCGTACTCTAGCCGCCCCTGCATTCCCATTCTGGGGAACATGAGCCACTTCTTGTGGGTCGGCTGAGTGTTCAACACCTATGATAACACAGATAGGTGCCGTAAGCTTCGGCATGGGCAACTTTGCCGACATGGCATCTACTAGTGCTTTGAGGTGGGACATGCTGGTGCTCATCTTCATTGCCATCCTCATGATATTTCCATTTCAATTCCTTCTTCCGTTCATACGATGTAGAGGCATGATTCTGCAAACACATAGAATTGGAGTTAGATAAAATTGAGAGTTGAACTCATAGCACGAGATAGAATCATGAAAGAAGGAAATTTCCTAAAATGTTCCTTAGCCTCTTCGTCGTAAGTCTGACACGCTTTACACCCATGAAAAAAGACTCTATTTAATGCGGCTTTCAGACACCCTAGGACACTTCCAAACCTAATTCTCTAATACAAGATTATCAAAACCCCATGAGACCACCTAGAACCATAAATGGCTCAAACTCAACCCATGGCAAGATCGCGATAACTAAAGATCATTATAAACAATGTTGATAACTAAATTCTAAAATAGCGAAAGTCTGAATAACAAAACGTCTAACCAACGGCTGTATCATAACACTGAATATGAATTTGAAAGTATAAGTCTATGTCTAAAAACCCTCTAACACACAGTAGGCTTATTGGAAAACATCCCAGCTCTAGAAGTTTGGCGAAAATAACATACTCAACTAACTAAAGGTCCTCGAAGTATGAGGACTCGCCAACAACAACACTTGGATAAACTCGGGAGACTGGCCAATAGTGAGATTGAGTCTGAACATCTGAACTTGTATCATGAAATGATACAACATGAAATATGCGGTCGTACTTGGAATGTCTTGAGTGTGCAGAGAAAGAAATGCAAACAGGCTGAGTAAGTAAAAAATAAAATAATGCATATCATAAATCATAACATCATAAAATTCTGAAAGGTCGCATGCTGATATCTGAAAACATGAGTAGACATAAACTCGATCTCATAATGAATCGAATGACCAAAAGGCGACAGGGTTTTAAGTAAAATTGTAGCTTGATCATTGGGTCAAACTTGCTGAAAATATAATATTATAAATAATTAACATGTATAATTGAAACCATGAGGAATAATGGGAGACTCATCATATAAGCGGCACCATCACGATTAGAGCTTATGTGATGCCCCAGCACAATACATTCAAGTGGGAAGAGTCTTCTAAAATCTTTCCAAGGCTAAAGAAGCTACCATTGATATCGATATCAAGTGAAGGCCCTTGAGGGTAGGGGAAAACTAAGAAGGGAGGTCCAATGTAAATATATAAACCTAGACCGAGCTAATTTTTAAGGCCAGGAGAACCTTGGAACCCCAAGCCTACTCAATGTTAGACACTACTCCCAAAAATATACAAAGTGCTCTCTATCATTTTTCAATGAAGCTGAAACCATAATTTCTCAATGAAGATGATAATGTAATTACATGCATAGTCTGAAACCTGAATATGAGGGAGTCATGGCTCCAAACATAGCATAAGCTGAATATGGGGAGTCTAGACTCCAAAACCATATGATAAGAAGCTAATTTTATAAAAAGCATCTTTGAATCATGAAAACATTCTTAAATTATATGGGCTTGCCCAAACTTTAACATAGTTTAAATAGACTTGATAGTTAAAAATCATGAAGTCATACATGGATAAATCATAAACATTCTTTAATGCTAGGTATCTCATACTTGAAAACACAATGCAAAAGCTTGACTTTTTATGATACTTGCATAATTGGGCATAATTCTTCTAAAACTTGGAATCATGAATTTATAATTAATTTGTACATAAAATTTGCCCATGAATCTTAAAAAACATCATTTGAAACATAAGGGGAATTGACCCATGAATAAAGTATAAAGAATTTTATAAACTTGAGTTAAAACCACATAAGATCAAACACTTGAATTCATGACCTTGGGAGCTTAGATCAAGCACATACACCATCAACCTACGACTCGTAGCTTTCTCTCATAGTTCTCTTTCGCTCCTCCATCCTTCTAACAGATACATACATTGAGCTGTGGTTCCCTCTATGCGTCATACAACAACTCGTACCTTCTCATAACGGCTCGTACCACACGAGTCGTCGTAATTTTTTCCTTATTTTTTGCTAAACACATACCAAATCTTGGATCTAGTCTTATGAACCTTCGTGATATTACAAATACACCCAAATTAAAAATGTTAAATAGGTATAAAGCGGCCTTTGTATCAAATATAAACCCAACAAGGTTTGGGTCAGATCCCACAGGGGAATAAGCTGCAAAACTTATCAAAAGTGAATACTCAAATATATTTAGTCAATATTTAAAGGGAAATAAAAATCACACTTAGAATCGAAGATTTTCTTAGTAATAATTAGAGAGAATTTCTAATTTGTTTCGATAATTTAACTAAGCCAGGGCTGTTATTTCCAAGTTTTCTTAACTATGACAGGTCTATATTATATTTAAATCTAAGCTAACATTACACATGTAGAATGGCTTAGTTCTAGAAACTACCTCTAAAGTCTTTACGATACTTAGAAAATTATCACCCTCAATCCTTTTGTCCTTTTGGTGATTCTTAATTTAACTTCTGTCACAAGTTCCAGGATGATTATTCTCATAAAAACAAGTCATTAGATGAGAGTTGAAAACCTCAAATACCCATTATTAATTCTTCTTCCTAATCATGAAATCTTTGATCAAGCAAATTAGATTTTAGGCAAGATTTAACATTTGAAACCATTAAATAATAATCAAAATGGAAGAATTAATAGTACATGTGGCTTGCTAACCCTAAACATTTACATTCATAGACCCATCAATGTTAATAGTTCAAGGTTCACACAACCCTAGGTATAAAGCAGCTACTCATAACAAAGATAATAACAATCATGGGAAGAGTAAAGATGACAGACATATTCTTACAATAATGGATACAAAGATAATCTATTCAAGAGTGATTTCAACTTCTTCAATAAAACCTTCAAGAATTATACCTTTCTCTCTTTTCCCTCTCTCAAGTTTTCAAAAACTGTAATCTCGTGATACCATTTTCTATCCCAGATATCCCTTTAAAAAATCCTATAAAAATTCAAAAAGGAAATGGTAGCGTACTTATATTTATAAAAAATGCCATAGTCACAACATTCATTGTGGATCCGTAGCAACGGTTATCCATTCATGGTCCGCGATTCAATAACGGTTCCAGGACAAAAAATATGGCCAACTTTCTTCCTTAAACCATGGACCATTCACGCCTTGCATGTTGTGATCAGCGATTCGTGCCCAATGGCGTGCACTATCATTGAATCATGAAGTTCTGGCTTAGATGCAGCGATTCGCGGTCCGCGCTTTGCAATCCGTGGTTTCCGATTCAACCACAGATCTTATCACTGAGAAGGAGTTCTTATGGTTCCAGATGTGATGGTTGCTATACGTATTTGGTCATCTGTGATCAACGCCTAAAATTCTCACGAGATTTTAAGTTTGCTTGGATTGATCTTAAAAGTATTTTTACTTGATTCCTTTTAAACCTCTTCTTAATGGTAATTTCCTATACAAATGAACAGAAATCATGATAAGAACTTATTTTCATATCGATTTATCACAAAAATCTAAGTTTATAGACTACGATAAGGTAATTGAAGATGCCAACTTATCAATAATGGTGATTCTTCTTGTACGGCGATGTTGGACATATTTTTATGCCTATTTGCCTGCCATGTTTTTACCTCCTTTGATCATGTTTTGAGTTCATAATTCGTTAATTTATGCTTAAATTCATGTATATGTGTGTTTTATGCGCTAAAACACTATTTGAGTTGATTTGAGCAGGAAACTAAGTAAATGGGCTCAAAATGATGCAAGGAGAATGAAGATTTAAGGAAATTTGAAGGAAATTTGCAGTGCTATGGTTGGCACCCGTACCAAGTCCCAACCTTTAAAGAAAAAAAACTTCAGGTTGGGGCTATGACCCTTAAACTTCAAAGAAAGTGCACTTCACAAACTTGGCCCGAGATGAGTGGCGCCCGCGCCCGGGTGTCTAGACTTAGAAAATTTGGCGAACACCTTGGCGAGGTAGAGGGGCCAGCACACTAGGCCTTTTCCAAAGCCTAAATTTTTGGATATTTCACTAAGTCTGTGGCGAGATATGAGGGGCAGCCCGCTAGGGTCATTTCGGGACAAAAAATACTAATTTTAAAGCCAAGTTTTGAAGGGCGAAATGTCATTGAAAGAATCATCTATATATAGAGGCCTTAGGTCATTTGTTAAGAAGTTTTTACTTCTTTGAGAAGCCTTTACTCGTTTTACATTTTCATAGTTCCTTTATGAGAAAGCATAAGTCGTTTGGAAGACACAGTTCTACAACTAGGTTTTCTCTTCTTTGCTTTATATTTTCATATGATGATGACTAAATATTTTTTACGCTTGTCTATAGGTGGCTAAACTCATATTCTAGGGTTGTGGCCATGGTGAATAGTTGATTGTTCGAAAGACTAATTAAATTTGGTTTTGATTATTCAATTACTTATGGTTGTTTGTATTTATTTGTATTAATTTATTATTTAAAGATTGATTACCTTGTAAGTAACTGTTGCTTTCGATTGAGCAGGAAAGGGAATCGAAGGGTTAAAGTAGATATAGAATAGGAATTCAATGACCCTTGAACCCATTAGTGATTGGAAAGAAGTTGTTGTTAAGGATGGGGATACACCCTTCAACCCCATTTAATTGAAATAAGCTAGGCATAATGCATCATTTTATTGTTCTCTTGTGGCGTAGGGATATAGGTATTAGGGTTCATGAAATAGTTTTTTTGTATACTAGGATAGTGGAAAGAAATGGGATAGTAACTTGCAAACAAACAGCAATAAGAAGAATCATGCCAGTTTAATTACATCTTGAAAACTCAACTTGTAACAAACCAAGTGTCATTGCTCTAGTATTTCACCATCATCAAAATACATCAAGCTTGCAATTATTTAGATAATTTTATATTTGATATTTTATAGTTTAATTTTCAAACCAATCTTCATTTAACAATTTGAGCAGATTAGTGAAACAAAAGTAAGCAAACTTATAACAGTTAAATTGACAAGTCCCATAGGTACGATATCTTGACTTCAAAATCATATATTGCTTGTGACTCCACATGTTATTAGGGGGACATCAAGTTTAGCGTCGTTACCGGACACTTGAATATGTTTAATCATTTTGTATTAGGATTTTATTTCGGTATTCTGTATATATTGTATAGATTTTCATTTTCTTTTTTCTTTTGTATTTTACCACTCTTCTTAACATGACATCTTCGTATATAAATGGGCCGATTGATGGGTATTCATGCCTAGGTGATTCTTGTGCGAATTATGGAGGAACCCACTTGTGGCAACACTATCATACTTGCGGTGTATGTGGTGGTCTGGATGGCTATTGGAGTAGTCGCTCACATTTTTATTCTCTTTTCCCAAGCCCCTATTACGATCCTCCTGTTGTTTTTATACTTCACAAGGAATATCGAAGGAGGAACATCATGCTCGGAGAGCAAGCAATATGTAAAAAATTTCCTAGGGCATATGGAAGTAATGAGGGAGCAGCTTACCGAATAGGAAGAGACTTAAAAGGTTGAGTGCAAAGCTCTAAGAGATGATGGCTGAGACTACAACTTGTAATGATTTGCAGGTCACGGTCTTAGCCAATACTCCAGGAAAGGAACCTCAAGTGGAATGTAAAATAGAGCTCATACGGGATGAATCAACTTGTCTCAAGTATCCATAACCTAGAGGGTCTTTTGAATGAAAAGTTGAGACATTTAGGCCCAACTATGAGTGTTGTGGATACGAGCGAATGTATTCAACAGAAAAAGAATTCCAACCATTAGACCATTCTCTATTGATAGATATGCGTGTTGAGGAGGTGGATAAAAGTGAGGATGAATGCAATATTGTAGTTAGAGATATTGGTAATCTCATTCTAAACACTTCTTGACATTGTGTGTTTGGGGGAAAACTAGAAATAGAGCCTTCCAAACCTATGGAGAGAGGGAAGATGAGGAAAAATGCCCCTATATTGTAATATTCATTATGCCAAAGACACACAATGACATCCCTCGCCAAGGGCCAAGAAGGAAAGATGCAACATCTCTTATTTGGTCCTTTCATGTTGTCACGACCGAGCAGTACGGATCGAGACACGGGAAAGAGTCCCGACAGACCCCAAGTCGACCCATGGCATACGAACATACATCTAACTGGATCAACAAAATAGAAGAATTAACGCCCAGTAACCTTAGCGAAGTATGAAATAAACATAACATCCAAAACCACACACAATACGAAGTTGAATACATCCTTTCGTCTAAAAGCCTCTACATGATAAGTTGATGGGCAAAATACCCCCCGCTAACTGAAAGCAAAAAACTGAAAATACATAGAGGAATATGAATAAGCATGGTCCTCGAGAGATGAGGAATCACCAGCAAGCATACGATGCTAACTACGAAGGCGGCTATGAATGGGATTTGAGCCTAAGAGGCAGTCTGTATCATGAAACAATATAGTATAGAGTATGCGGTCAATATGTGAAATATACTGAGTATGCAGGGTAAGTAAAGCCGCTCAAATAAGTAAAATCCTTTAAAAACATGCATAATGTAAAACAATAACAATAAGAATCAAAGTAGGGCTTTTGCATGCATTCTTTAAAAAATCTTGATCTCATCATAACATCAACGCATAACATAATCACTTAATTGATTGATCTCAAAGATGAAATCTAATAATCATGAGTAAAACTGAACATTGAATCAAAATTTCTTAAGAACATATATATAGATGTATAAATCTCATGAATGGTGAACATGCATAGCTAAAATCATGAGAAACAATGGGAAATTAGGTCGTTTAGCAGAGTATACCCGATAGAGCTTATATGGTCCCAACTATCACACTCAAGTGGGTGTAGCTGTCCAAAGCCCTGCCAGGGCTAAGGATGATACCATGAAATTTATATCAAGCTCGTGGCCCAATAGGGCAGGGGATAACTCACAAGGGAGGTCAAGTAATATATATATATATATATATATATATATATATGTAAGTATAAGCCTACGTTGGTGTGTAATTATGAGGCATAGGGTGATCGACCCTTAGCCCTGAGATTGGTGCTAGACACTACTGCCAAAAACATGCATATACTCTCCATCGTTTTTCAACGAACCTCAACATCGTCTATTGACGAAGCTCAATAATCAAATACATCTCAAGGCTAAAATTATGCATATCGAAGCTTTAACTCAAATCATATCACAAGCTGAAAAATAATTGGGGAGTCTTCGCTCCAAAACCATGTATTTAAGCTTAATTCAGGGAAATCATAAATCATACTTGAACATATTGGCATTTCCCAATGCTTTGCTGTAGCGAAAATGCTCAATTCACGTCAAAATATGATTATAAGCTTATGGGTATCTTGAAAACATACTTTTCATCATATCTCATCATAATAATACATTCATCACAAAATCTCATCTTTCCTTGAACTTCTCATCAATGGGATTTTTAATTCCTAAAACTTGAAATATGATTTCAATTGAAAACAATATAAACTTGCCCATGAATAATAAATCAATAGTAGAAACATATTTAGATCATACCGGTGTAGAAATTGAATTTCATGCATTGGGTTAAAACCCTATAAATTAGCATTGAAATTCATGATTTAGGGGGATTGAGCATGGGTGTGAAAGGATTCACCTATTCATAACCCTACATACCTGGGAAAGATCAAATTTCACCACTCTTTGAAAGACCAAAGGGAAATTGAAGAAAAACTTGAAGAAGAACAAGATTGATCACCTCCCTAATTTTATAACTTTGCATGCATGGATATGAATAAGACAAGGATAGGTTTTACCCTCATAAAATACTGCATTTTGAGCCTTAAACGACGTAGTTTAGGACCTAGGACTTAGAAATAACGAATATGCCCTTAATGAAATTCTGAAATTTCTGCATTGATTGTGACAACGACCGTCAGATAGGTGCGTTCTTGGATCTCCCGACTCATGGTATCCACCCGTCGTGTCCACTGCCCAACTTCATATTCTCAGGTTCAATCCCACGACTTGATAGGACCAGTCTTTACTTTAGACAATGGTCCGTTAGGTCGTCCACGATGTTTCCCCCTTGACGACCCCTTCACCATGTCTTCCCCACGGGCCACACCACGACTTGTTCTTCCTTCCAACGAGTCGTGGCTTTATCCGTTACATTGGCCCGGAGATTTTGATACTCCTCCCCACGGTTGGTGACCACGACCCGTTGTAACCTGCAACGTGTCATTCCACGACTCGTTACCTTCCCTTAGGCCAACGACCAGTCTCCCCATGACTTCAAAAAGCGATGACTTCGTTGCATCAAACAATGGGTCGTACTTGACCCTTTACCTCCAATTGCCACCCAGTCATACCTCACCATGGGTGCTTGTTGGGCCAACGATCCGTTAGGTGGCCCGTTCTGTGGGATTTTCCCAGATTCTGCCAACATTCATTTTTAAATCCAGATACAATACTTAGGAACTGGAGTATTACAATATCTACCCTTGGGAAAATTTGTCCTCGAATATGGGAAAACATACAGAAAATAGAGAAATGCAACCATTACACTCAAATACTAATCATTTAAGCCGAAAACTGATGGAATGACTATCTCCGATTCAAACTTCATAGTTGAATTGAATTCACGAATCATACATACGTCCATATACATAAAAGAAACTTGGGCACATGAATTGAATTTGTAAACTAAGTAGAGTTTTAGGTCAAAACTAATACCTCAAGGCTGGGCCGAGTCGGTAGAGAATAAATGTGGGTATTTAGCCACATCACTATCCAGCTTTATCTTCCCACATAGCTCCCTCAACTTGCTAATTCCTCCATAAAACTTTGCTGAAGCTATTTCCTTGTTCCTTAGCCTTCGAACTTCACGATGCGAGTATTTCCATTGGAACCTCCTCATAACTAAAGTGCATCTTTCACCGATACTTTCCACCGGGACAACTAGAGAGTGGATCACCCAAACACTTAGTTAAGAGCGATACATGGAAAACAGGATGCACGGAAGCTAATTACGAGGGCAACTCCAATTCATACGCCACCTAGCTAACCCGTTTCACAATTCAATATGAGCCCCACGACATACTTGAGGGCTGATTTTCCTTTCCTTCCAAACCGTATCACTCCCTTTATGGGAGATACAGCTAGAAACACCCAGATCCACCTCGAATTCCTAATTCTCTCCTCCTCACATTGGCATAGGACAATGGAAACTTTGAGAGATTTTCAATCTATCCCATATGAGCTGAACCTTTTCCATAGCCTCGTGGATTAAATCTAGTCCTATCATTGCCGCTTCTGAAACTTTAAACCAGCCAATGAGCAATCTACATCTCCACACCCATACAGAGCTTCAATCAGAGCCATCTAAATATTTCTATAGTAGCTGTTAACGTATGCAAACTCGATAAGAGAGGAAAATGATCATCCCAACTACCCTTGAAGTAAATTGTCCCCGCTACGCTTGGCCATCTGTTTGCCACTAGTGAAATATTGTCTTGAAACCTTTGAGTAACAAGTCCTTTGAAACGACCTCCAAAACTGAGTACCTCTATATGATGTAATGGATAAGGGCACTCCATGCAATCGAACTAGATCCCGGATATATAGTTTGGAATAGTCCTATGACGAATTCATGGTTTTTACTTTACGGTAGAAAATGGCGGCCTTAGTCAACTTTGCTGTACTACAACCCAAATGGAGTCATATTGTCGATGAGTACGAGAAAACCTGTGATGAATTCCATATTAATTTCTTACCACTTCCAAAGTATGAATACCCGTATCCTGAAGCACCTCCCGATCTCTGGTGCTCGACAGCACTATTGGTTGGGAACTTAGCCACAAATTCTTTTATGTCCTTCTTCATGCCATTCCACCAATAGACTTCCCGCAAATCACGGTACATCTTAGTTGCACCTGGATGGATGGAATACCTGAATCCATGAGCCTCATGCAACATCCGACACAACCCAAATCATCCACATTCGAAACACATAAATGACCCCGATATCAAAGCACACCATCTCCCCCTTTCGAGAAGACCTCTACCTTTTGATTTTGAAATGATTCCTTTAACTTTACCAAAATAGGGTCTACTCATCTTGTCTAGATTTTACATCAGTCACCAATGATTATTCTGATCCGTTCTTAACAATAACACCGCTATCGGTCGAGTCAGCAACTAACTCCCAACCTTGCGGAGTCGTCTGCATCCCTTCACTAGCTCTTTATTCCCCTTATCCACATGGAACACACTCTACATACAGAGTCTACTAAGCACATCCTTTACTACATTACCCTCCTTTCCGGATGGTAAAGGAGACTCATATCATATTCCTTGAGTAGCTCCAACCACCTCCTTTGCTGAGGTGAGATCATACGGGTAAGCACATATTGTAAACTCTTATAGTCGGTAAACACATCTACATGGACCACAACAGAAATAATGTCTCCATATCTTCAAGAAGAATACCATGATAATGCTCCAAATCATACCTCCTACCAGAAGTATGAAGCGGACGTTATCAATAAAGAACAACTAGAGGTTGGGGGTCGATCCCTGAGGAATATGGAAGTCTTAGATTATAGTCGGTAAGTGGACATGTTAGGTAGTTACTTCAAAATTGGGATTCTAAAAAAGCAATAATAAAAACAATTATCAAAAGTTAGGTTTGAATAAATATTAAAGGATAACTTGGGCTTTTATTCCCCATGGATTCATAACTACTTTAGGTATACACTTTCCACAGTCATCACCAATACTTACTTACGAAGCGATAACAAGGTTCATCCAAACGATCGACCAATCCTATTGAATGACTATACTCAATTACTCAACCAAGTCTCATGGAGTGGTTTCAAACTATCCGTTAACACTAAAAGTTCGATTTAACTATCCTGTGATCACAACTCAAGTTAATATAATGATCCATCAAGATCAAGACTCCATTGTAATTCTTTTCCTAATCTCTGTCTCTTAGACCTAAGCAAGATCAAGGGAATTGGGCAAGTCCCAGCGTTGTGCACTATTAATAAACATTTAAGCATGAAGAGAATACAATACAAGCGTTTAGTATTGGTTTAGAATCACTTTGTGCAACCCTAGATTTTTAATCCACCATGGTTCCCATGACCCTAGCTATGGAGGTTTTAGCCTCTCATAGTTCTAAGGTTGTGATTTGCATTCATGATTAAGAACATAAATTAATACTCACAATTATGAATGAAAAAGGCTTTAACTTTTAATAAATCAAAAAATCTTCAAGAACAAGTAGCAAGAACAACAAGAATTCAAGAAAAGGTTGATCACAAGTCAAATCAACTCAATTCTCTCCGTTCTCAATGTTTTCTAACTATCTCTTACATCCACATACACACGTTCACCCTCACGTTCTTTAACTACATGAAGAAATAAACATAAAATGTATTTATACGAGACATAAAAATCCTTTTCCTAGGCTAACGGGTGAATTTCCATATCTGGTTCTGCCAAAGTACTTAGGACCCATCCACGATTCATCTTGAGCTTCCATGGCTTGACTATGAGACTTTAGAAATTTTTCTGAAGTTTATCACAAGTGCCTTGGTACGACTTGTACCTTCCTACCACGACTCATATTTGTCTATCCATAGCGAAGTCAGCCTCTTGTGAAATCTTCTGAATTTGTTCATGAATTCTTCACCACGACATATACAAGCTTTGGCCTGAATTGTATAATCACCTGCCCACAATCCTGTATACAAAAACTTCTCACGACCCGCTGATCACGACGCGTAAGACCTTCCTACGGCTCGTACTGTGAGCGTGATTTGAGCTTTTACTATACACTTCTAGGCTAACTTTTGCACATATTAGCTCCAACACCAATTTATCTTGTAACCAGAGGAAAAGTTCCTTATATCCACATAAATATACCTAATTCCATGATATTTTCTTACTTTTGAGCGTCGAAAGTGATGTAAATCAATAACACATCGGCCACCATAACCAATTCAAGATCATGGGTCGGAGAATTCTTCTCATGAACTTTTAGAGTTTGGAGGCATATGGTATAACCTTTCTGTGCTGCATCCAATACACACCCAAGTCCGACCTTGAAGCATCAAAATACCACGAACCCATGGTGCCCTCCCAGGTAGAGTTAACATGCCCAGTGTGATAAGTCGAGTCTTCAACTCTTGGAAGCTCTTCTCACAAGCCTCCGACCATTGGAATTTCACCTTCTTCTGTGTTAACTTGGTCAATGGGGCTCCAATTTATGAAAAGCCCTGAACAAATCTCCGATAGTAACCAGCTAAACCCAGAAGCTGCGAATATCGTGGATTAACCGGTCTAGGCCAATTCTTCGCTACTTCTATTTTCGATAATCCACCTTTATGCCCTCACTTGATACCACATGGCCAAAAAATGCCACTGAGTTCAACCAAAACTCACACTTGCTGAATTTGGCATATAACAGGCGATCCTTGAGTCTGTAGCACCACCCTCCAAATAAGCGGCATGCTCCTCCTCGCTCAGGGAGGTATATCAAGATGTCGTCAATAAACATAATCACGAACATATCCAAGTATGGCTTGAACACCCTAATCATCAAGTCTATAAAAGCTGTACGAGAATTCGTTAGTCCAAGACATAACTACAAACTTAGAATGACCATACCCGCGTCTGAAGGCTGTCTTCGAGATTTCTCTCTCCCGAACTCTAAGCTAATGGTACTCGGATCTCAAGTCCATTTTTGAAACGCCTTTGAAATTCGATCGAATAAATCATCAATCCTGGGTAGAGGATATATGTTTTTTGTGACTTTGTTCAATTGCCGATAATCAATACATGAGGGAGAGAACCCATCCTTCTTTCGAGCGAAGAGAACTGGTGCACCCCAAAGGGACTTTCTCGGTCTAATGAAACCCTTATCTGATAGGTCATTCAACTTCTCCTTCAACTCCTTTAGCTCGGCTGGATCCATTTGCTTAGGAGGAAAAGATATAGGCTACGTGTCGGGAGAAGGTCAATGCAAGTCAATCTCCGCTCGGGAGGATTCCGGTAAATCATCGGGAAGACACGGATACTCACATAATGTTGGGATTGACCGGATAATTCGGGGTCTCGGACTCAACATCCTTAACCCTAAAAGATGGTACACACAACCACATGGAAATAATCATTTTGGCCTTAAGGTAGGAAATGAAACGATGTACAAGTACAACTGAACTACCCTTCCATTCTAAGAATGGCTCACGGAATCTAAAGCTCTTTTGCAGAGTTCTATAATTAGCGAGGCATAACATGCAAATAGCCAATCTATCTTTGAGGATAACATCAAAATCGATCATGGCTAACTGTATCAAATCTGCGAGGTGACTTTCTGAAGGACTTTGACCGGGCAACCTATACACCTGTCCCTAGCTACAAGCTTGAATCACCTATTGGAGTAAAGAGACTAAGGGTTGTAACAAGACTTCGAGGCCCATTTCAGAAACTCACTACGACACATAAGGTGTCACGAAGAAAAGATAGCTTACTGGATCTAACAAAGCACACACATCAAGATGAAGCCTCGTAACATACCGAGTGACTACATCTGGGGAGACCTTACGCTTGGCGAGGATGATAAGGCATAGAATGTTTGGGTGTTGACCACCTGTTCTAGTAGATATCCCCGATGTGATGAGGAGTGCGGGAGGAAAATACAAACTAAAATTTAGGCCTCGGTCCCATCATAGTCTGTCTCACTACCGGGCAATCTTTGAAGCATGTCTGGGCTTCCCACACCCCGAAAAAATCACCTATACCTACTAAACACTGGCCCTGTGTCCCCGACCACATATGCGGTACGCGGGATACTAGAATGTTGTGGGTCTGCTGTTCGGCCCTAGGGCCTAATTCTGGCCCCTCGTCGTGCCACAGGCCTGGATGGCACACTCAGCAGCGAAGATGTTGGGGCTGATAACCTCTGGTGGGTCTACTTTCAGTGCCCACCACCTGACCTAGATTGAGAGAATGCGTAGTCGTCGGTCTTGGCCCTCTTGGCCTCCCTCTCTCATATGTGCGACCTCCATCTGTTTGGGCGTACAAGGCTATCCCGAGGGAAATCATATCCTAGTGGAGCATAGCGTTCCTGCAATCCTTGTCCAAATAGCCCGCCACGCCCAGGCAAAGAACCTACTCACCCGTGTCCTTTGATTAGCCACTAACTCACGGGCGTACTTTGATGGCGAGTGAACTCGAGGGGAATACTCTGCACCATCATTCTCCCTTTCCTAATATTCACGAACACCGGCTGCCTTGAACTCCCTCATCTCACGAGGGAATAACCAATCTAAGAATGGAACATGGAACTCTTCCCAAGTAGCGAGGACTGGTCAGTGGCTTCTATCTTTCCATTGACGAAACCAAGTGTGTAGGACCCTTTTAAATTTAGAAATAAGACCAACTCCACACACTCAACTCCATTCACCCCCATGACATGGGTGATCTTCACAATCTGGTCTATGAACTCATGCGGCTCCTTATCTACTTTTGATCCCAAGAACTTCCCAGCGGGTTCATTCTCAATAAATCCTAACTTCCGAGCCACTGCCGCATTACCATTTGCAAAACATGTGCGACTACATTGATTGACTTTGGCGATCAAGGCCTACGAGCATGCGAATAGTTTCCCGAAAATTAGCATGGGCAACCGGCTCCGGTCCACGGTGCTCCTGAGTCTGCCTAGGGAGAACTTGCGGTGCCCGTTTCCATTGTAATCCTCGTGGCCTTCTCCATTCTGTTCCTCCTACCATTTACTGCGGAGAGCCATGATTTGCAATCGCAAATATAGAATTAAAGGATAGGGAGACTTTTCCTTATTCTGACATAGATCATGAAAAGAGAACATTTCCTAAACGTCTCGTGGCCTCTTCATCATATGTGTGGTGCTTCACCCCATGAAAAGACTCTACTCAACGTGGCTTTCAGACACCTTAGGATACTCAAACTATTGCTCTAATACCATGTTTTTCCACGGCCGAATGGAGGCTGGATCGGAACATGGGACAAGGAGCCAGAAACCCCAAGAATCGACCCATGGCATAAACATACATCTAACCCAGTCAACAAATTAGAAGAATTAACATGATAACCTTAGTAGAAGTCTGAAATAAACATAACATCCAAAATGCACAATTTGAAGTTGAATACGTCCTTTTGTCTAAAAGCCTCTAAACATGATAAGTTGATGGGAAAAAATACCCCAACTAACTCGACAAAGAAAAAAACTGAAAAATACATACAGGAATATGAATAGCATGGTCCTCGAGAGATGAGGACTCACCGGCAAGCATACAATGCTAACTCAGGGCGCTATAGTAAATTTGAGCACAGAGCAGTCTGTATCATGAAACAATATAGTATAGAGTATGCGGTCGGTACATAAAATGTACTGAGTATGCAGGAATAAGTAAAGCCGCTCAAATAAGTAAAATCCTTTAAAAACATGCATAATGTAAAGCAATAACAATAAGAATATGAGAGTAGGGCTTGAATGCATTCTTTACGATATCTTGATCTCATCATAACATAACATAACATAATCACTTAATTGAGTTGATCTCAAAGATGAAATCTAATAACCATGATAAAACTGAACATTGAGTCAAAATTTCTTTTAGAACATATAGATGTATAAATCTCATGAATGGTGAACATGCATAGCTAAAATCACTGTGAGAAACAATGGGAAATTCGTCTTTTAGAGTATACCACGATAGAGCTTACATGGTCCCAACTATCACACTCAAGTGAGTATAGCCGTCCAAAGCCTTGTCAGGGCTAAGGACGATACCATGAAATTTATATCCAAGCTCGTGGCCCAATAGGATGAGGATAGCTCACAAGGGGTCCCAGTAATATATATATATATAAGTATAAACCTATCTTTGGCACGTAATTACGGTATAGGGTGATCGACCCTTAGCCTACTCAGTGCTAGACAGTATTTCCAACAACATGCATATGCTCTCCATCATTTTCGATTAAGTTTTACATCATCTATTGACTGTCACGACCCGAATGTGGAGCCCAAATCACAACACGGGACAAGGAGCCCCGTGTCAAGACTCAACGTACACCTGGATCGTAGACACGGGACAAAGGCCAAGGAGACTCCATGTCTACCCATGGCATGAGCACATACATCTAATCCAGTCACATGAGCGGAAGACTTTATCCTTATAAGAGTGTAGGCATAACGTAGTCAAAGGGAAAATCAATACAAGACTCATACAATACGAGTGAATACAACTTGCAGTCAGTAAGCCTCTAAACATGAAGGACGGATTGATGGGACAACTTCCCAACTAATCCAACATTCAGAAACTAATAGAACAACATAGAGTAGGAACATACAACCCTTGAAACATGAGGACTCACCAAGAGCGCCGAGAAAATCTGAAGCTATCTGGGTGAGGATGAGCTTGAGAGCGGGACACATCATGAAGCGATACAACATAGAAAGTATCGTGCATGCGTGGAATGTACTGAATATGCAAAGGGGTAAAGTTAAACAGACATTAAAACATATATGAAATTCATAAATGATCATCTGGTAGGACATCATGCTCGTATCGTAATCATAATAACATATCATACGACTCAAGGTTTTCAAAACATTCGTAATATAAACATAATCATAATCATAATCATAATAGAAGAGCTTTACTTAACATGACTTGAGCCAACATACACAATAATAACATTCATAAATCATGAGGAACAGCGGGAGAATCTCTTAACCGGACGCCACCATATGAGCATATATAGGCGACTTATAACCTAGTCGGGAGGGTGTCAGTACCTTGACAAGGTAGGGCCATGAAAGTGCGATATCACCATGAAGAAAGGAGCCATTTGGTCGGGGGCGGTCATAAAAGAGGTCCCAACATACCTACGGTGGCATAGTCATGAGATCCGGGGCTTAACCTGAGCCCCGAACCTACTTCGTGTTCCGATACTACTTCCAAAAAATATATAGTGCTCATGTATAACATACATGAGTTAATGAGCCTAATTAAATCGGGTTAATCATAAACATGCTTGAACATATGTGAACTAGCCATGACATGAGGAGCCATGAGTCGGCCAAAAAACATAATTCATCATCAATAAGATTCATACGCACTTCTATATCATACATATAGCTGGAATTTCATAAAATCATAATGGATAACATAATAAATTCATATTTTAAAATATAATTAATGTTGGGCTTATAAAGAACATCAATGGGAATATAGATCATAAATCGATTCATCATGGGGCATGGATAATTAAGCTTAATTGCTTAGAAATCAAAATCAACATTATTATAATAAATTTAAATCTCAAAAGATGATCAAAACCATATATTATGATAATATTTTCAAAATCACAAAACCCATAATTAAACCCTTTAATTTTTTATAAATAAATTACAAAACCTATGAGTTTTTGATAAATTTAAATAAAATCATAGAGTAGGAGCATAGGTGTGGGAAGAATTCACCCATTGACGACCTTACATACCTGAGATTATCAAATTCTAACTCTCCTTAGAAGCCAAGAATGCAGAATTGGAAAAATTGAGAAAAGCTTAAAAATCTCCTTAGATCACCTTTCAATATCCTTGCATGCATGAATGAGAGTTTAGAATAGGTCATTTTCTTAAAAACCTAGCCTTCCCAAACCAAAACAACGTAGTTTAGGGCCTTATATCATGAAAAAGTCAAAATTACCCATGATGAACCTGCCTTGAAATCTGGCCCGGATGGAACCAACAGATGGCTCTAACGGGTCGTTGGAACAAACTGACGACCCATCGCTGACCCGTCATATGCATTGCGAAGAGCCTACTTGAAGAATCAATCAACGAGACGGACAGGACGACTCGTCCTGCCAACCAACGGTCGTTACTTTATCCGTAGCTTGCTCATGGACCTTGGCATCTTATCTTCTAATGGGCACACAACGACTCGTTATTATTATAACAAAACTCGATTAAGGGCGAAGTAGTCATCCCAACTACCTTTAAAATCCATATCACATGCCCTCAACATGTCCTCAAGAGTATGGATTGTTCGTTCATCTTGGCCATCCATTTGCAAATGAAAGGTTGTGCTGAGCTTGACTTGAGTCCCAAGTCCTTCTGAAATGACTGCGAGAACCCAGAGGTAAGGCGAGTACCTGGGTCCTAAAATAATAGACAAGGGCACTCCATGATTGAACCAACTCGGAATATACAATCGCATAATCATTCGAATGTGGTCTTGACCGGTAGGAAGTGTGCAACCTTTGTTAACCTGTCTATCACCACCCAAATGGAATCATAGTGTCGTCGAGTACGAAATTAGGCCTGTAATGAAATCCATAGTGTAACCTCTTCCCACTTCCATATAGGAATGTTAATATCACAAATACGCCTCCCGACCTTTGATACTCGACCTTCACTTACTGATGGTTTGGATTTGGCTACGAACTGTACAATATCCTTCTTCATACCATCCCACCAATAGATTTCTCACAAGTCCCGATATATCATTGTGGATCCGGAATGGATAGAATATCTGGTACCATGGCCATGCAATATCCGAACTCTTAAATTATCAACGTCTAGGACACATAGATGACCACATGGTATCATAGCACCATCTCCCCCTTGGGAGAAGAAAGCCTCCACCTTTTGACTCCCGCACCTTCCTTCCAGTTTCCCTAAAATCAGGTCCTCGTCTTGCTTAGTTTGACATCAACACAAGGATGATTTTGACCCATTATACCACGCTACTTGAAGGTACGCTTAAGCCGATTAGAAATTAAGTCCCGGTCTAACTCCCAACCATACATACGGTGGACATCTTTCACCAACTCCTTCTTTCCCTCCTCCATTGGGACACACTCTCCATAGAGATCCTACTAAGTGCATCTGCCACCCACATTAGCCTTGCTCAGGTGGTGAAGAACACTCATATTAGCTAGTCCTTTAACTCCAACCACCTCCTTTGCCGAAGGTGAGATCTTTACGCGTGAACACTATATTGCGAGCTCTTGTGAGTTGTGAACAGGTCACATGGACCCCATACAAATAATGCCGCCATATCTTCAGTAAAGACCACTGCGGCCAACTCAAGATCATTGGTTGGATAATTTTTCATGAACTTTCGGTTGTCGAGAGGCATATTCTATTACTTTACCATGCTGCATCAACACACATCCCAGTCCGACTATCGAATCATCACAATATACAACAAAGACATTCGTATCCTCGGGTAAAGTCAACACTAATCTTTGTAGTCGGTTCTTCCAATTCTGGAAGCTTTTTTTTTCACAAGCCTCAGGCCATTGGAACTTTATTTTCTTTTGTGTCAACTTCAGTCAATGGGGATGCGATTGATCCAAAAGCTCTCAACAAATCTTTGATAGTAGCCTTCTAGGCAACTCTGAATTTCTGAAGGATTCATCGGTGGATTCAGGGTGTGAGCCAATTCTTCACAACCCGATTTGATGCGCTTTATGCCCTCACTTGATACCACTTATTTGCCTAGAAATGCTGCAAAGTCTGAAAAGAATTCACACTTGATAAACTTTGCATATAACTGACGATCCTTGAGAGTACGCGGCACTATCCTCCAAATGAGCGACATGCTCCTCCTCGCCTCAAAGAATATATATGGATGTCATCAATGAACACAATCACGGGCATATCCGAGATATTACTTGAGAACACCTTGTTAAATTCGAGGTCCATAAAAGCTGCAAGAGCATTGGTTAGTCCAAATGACATAACTACAAACTCATAATGGCCATACTAGGTTCGAGAAAATTTGTCTTTGGGATATCCTCTCCCAAACTCTGAGCTGGTGATACACAGGACTAAGATCTATCCTCGAAACACACGGCACCACAGGTTGGTCAAATAAATCATCAATCTAGGCAAGGGGTACCTGTTCTTGACTGTGATCTTATTCAACTATCGATAATCAATACACATCGGAAGGGATCCATCCTTCTTTCGAATAAAGGCAGGTGCACCCATGGAGACTTGATCGGTCTAATGGAACCCTATCAACAAGTCCTTCAATTGCTCTTTTAACTCTTTTAGCTCGGCTGGTGCCATCCTGTAAGGAGGAATGGAGATAGGCTGCGTATTGGGCAATAGATCAATACCGAAATCAATTTCCCTTTCAGGAGGAAAGCACAAAATCATAGGAAAACCTTGGATTGCGGCTCCAATAGAACTGACTGTGGTCGAGGTCTCGGACTATACATCCTTAACCTTAACTAGGTGGTACATGAAACCCTTTAGAGATCCATTTCTTGGCCTTAAGATATGAAATAAACCGATCATTTGGTACAACGAAATTAGCCTTCCATTCCAAAAATTTACTCACACCGGAAGTGAAATTCCACCGCACGGGTCCTACAATTAATCGAAGCATAACATTCCAAACAGCAGTCCATACCCAGACGATATCAAATTCGGTCATGGCCAGCTCCACTAAGTTTGTGGAGGTAACCTTATGTAATACGTAGTGGGGCAACCTCTACGTACCCGCCTAGCTACCAGCTGGTTCACCATTTGGAGTAGATAAGGAGAACGGTTTTTAAAGAATTTCACGAATAACTCCAAAACTACTATTAATGTGAGGGTCACAAAAGACAAAAGTAGCTCTTGGATCTAACAAATCATAAACATCAATATGGAAGACTTGCAAAATACATAGTGACCACATCTGGGAAGCCTCCTTCTCTGACAGGGAGGCACTAGGGCGTAAAACCTATTTTGGCGCTGACCACCTGCTTAACTAGTGGAGGCGCCCTGCGGGGGTCGTGTCGCTGGAGTGATAGAACTAGCTGCAGGGAAATCTCTGATCCTTTGTTCGGGTTTGCCACACCCGAAGCAAGCATCCGCTCGACCGAGGCATCTCCTGGGATGATTTTTGCTGCACTTCATACAAATTGGAAAAGTGCGCTCCACCTGCATGCTACCATGATCCCTCGAGCTTACATAGCCCTGCTCTTATGGTCTCCCCTGAACTTGGATGGCGTGCTGGCCAATGATGAAGCTAGAGCAATGGACTGTGCTAGTTACGCTTTGACGTGGTCCACCCCCTGACCACAGCCTGAGAAACCCCATAGCTGTCGGTCCTAGCCCTCTTGGCCTCTCTCTGTCTCCTGTAGACTGACTCCATCTATTGTGCATGCAATACAATACGGGGAAAATCAATGTCACGGTGAATCCTTGACGATTCGGCAATCCCCTTGTCAAGTAATCTGCTAGTCCATGCATACAATGGCTCACCCAGGCTCATGATCCACCACCAACTCCAGAGCATATTTAGATAACCGGGTGAACTCCAATAAATACTCCCTGGACAGACATATTTACCCTGCTTAAAATTAACAAACTCAAATACCTTGAGCTCCCTCATATCCAGGAAGAACCGATCCATAAATGCAGCGTGAAACTCATCCCAACCTATCGGGCCTGCCATTGCCCTGGCATCTCTCCATTGCTTAACCATATATGTGCCTCCCTCTTTAGCTAATAGGAGTCAAGTCAATGCATTATCCATTGTTCACCCTATAACTTTGAGGGGATCTTCATAATCTCAATGAAATCATGTGGATCCTCGTCCACTGCTGACCCGTGAACTCAGAGGGCTCATCCTCCAAGAAATCCCTCACCCTGTTGCCGCTGCATTCCCATTCCAGAGGAAATGCTCCACCATCTAATTTTTGTACCTAGGCAGTCATGGCATATACCGGCCTCCGAATCAACGCCTAAGCTCGGTGTGGGCGGCGGCTTTGAGTGCGTGCTCCTCCTTGAATGGTGGAGCTTTGGTTGATGCTCACCATCATTGGCACCCTCATTATCATTTCCATTTCCGATTCTCTGGCATTTACTTGACGTGGGGCATGATTATGAAAATGCGAATAACATGAATTAGAAGAGTAAGGGCGTTCATCACCACGACATAGATCATGAAAGAAGGGAACATTTCCTAAATGTCTAGTAGCCTCTTCATCATAAGTGTGGCGCGCTTCACACCCATGAAAAGACTCTAGTTAACGCGACTTTCAGACACCCAGGACACTTAAAACTATGGCTCTGTTACCAAGTTTTCATGACCGAGACGTACACCCGGATCGTAAACACGGGACAAAGAGCCCCGAGAGATGTCAAGTCAACCCATGGCATGAGCATACATCTAATTAATTCACATAAGCTAAAGACTAAACATAAGGAAAATGTATTCATGACATAACAACGGAGGTAAGACAATACATGATCCATACATGACAGCTGAATACAACGTATAGTCTAAAGCCTCTAATCATGAAAGGCGGGTTGATGGGACAATACCCCAACGAACACTACAATATTGAGCGAAAGAGAATAATAGAATTACGAACATATGGCCCTCAAAACATGAGGACTCACCAAAAATAAGCTGATAGCAATCGAAGAACTACTGAGGAGGTGAGCCGCAGGCGAGTCCTGAATCATGAAACGATACAACATAGAAAGTATTCCGTCAGTACGTGGAAAGTATTGAGTATGCAAGGTAGTAAAACGGACATTTAAAATATATAAAACTCAGAAATGATTAAAAGAGTAGGACATCATGCTCGTATTTCGTACATCATAATATAATGTAAGGCCCAAAGGTTTTCCACAACAGTCGAAATACATTGTAATCGCCAATCATAAGAGAAAAGCTTTGTGAACATGACTTGGGATAATATACATAATCATAACATGCATAAATTATGAGGGCAGTGGGAGATTCTCTTAGCCGTCATACCCCATGAGCACACATGAAGTCAGACTTGTAAACCTAGTCGGGAGGCTATTCGTACCTTGCCAAAGGTAGAGCCATGAAGGCGTGATATCACCATGAAAAGGTCGGTGTATGCAGGGCGAGTCATAAAGGAGGTCCCGACATACCTACGGTGACATGTAGTTTATGAGATTAAAGGCTTAACCTGAGCCCCAAACCTACTCGGTGTTCGATACTACTCCCAAAACATATATAGTGCTCATAGTATAACATTAATGAATTCATGGGATAGTTAAATCATGATAATCATAAAAAATACTTGTACATACATGAACTAGCCATGAAACAAGGCTAGTGAGTTGGACAAACATAATTCATGAATCATAAAGTTCATACATACTTGCATATAGCTTGAATTTCATAAAATCATGATGGCTAATTGATTAAATGAATATTTTAAATCATAATTCGTGCTGGGCTCATAAATACCATATGTGGAAAAGTAGATCATGAAATCAATTCATCACGGGTTATGCATAATTAAGAGCTAAATTCAAAGAAATCGAAATTGACAACATTGTAAATAATTTAAACCATTAAAAAGTTCATCAAAAGCTTTGACATATGATAAGATTCAAGAATCACAAAGTCCATTAACAATCATTAGATTTTTATATAAAGCTACCTCGAAACCCCGTAAATTTTTGATAAAAATTTTCATGAAATCGTAGAGAATGGGCATGGGTGTGAAAGAAAACACCCATTGATATACTTACATACCTGAAAACAACTGATTCTTAATCTACCTTGAATGCCCAAGAAGGAATCGGAAGAATTTGAAAATAAAAGCTTTGAATCACCCTTGATCACCCCTGTATACTCTTGCATGCATGAATGAAGACATAGAATAAATTACTCCCCTAAAAACCACACTGCTAAACTAAAACGACGTAGTTTAGGGTATCATAGCATGGAAAATTTGAAAATGCCCTTAATGAATCTTCCTGAAAACTATCGATTGGACCAATGGATGGAACCAACGGGTTGTTGGAAGGAACGACGACCCGTTGTGTTGTTCTTCGTTTGCACTGCTGGGACTTGCCTCTGGAACTTAACCACAGATGGATAGGACGACTCGTCTTTTGAACCAATGGATCATCAAGTCGGCCAGTTGTTTTCCCCTTCACAAGGCTTTGGGCCTCCACGACCATTTGAGCCTCAACACGACTTGTGGTTGCTTGCAATGATTATTGTCTTAATCCGTCACATGCACTAGAGATTCCCTTGAAACCAACAATGACCAGGTGACCACGGGTCATCACTTCTCACCATGAGTCATTGGACGACCCGTAGTATCCCCAAGCTGATGAGCCTAGTCTCTTCCCTCATTGCTAATAATGGCTCGTTGTTTCGAGCAATGAGTCATTGTGTCATTCGTCATCTCCACTGCCACCCAGACTTCCCTCACCCGACTGGGTACAACGACCCGTAGTTTGATACCTAGTCATTACTTAGCCGATACATGCTATTTTTTCCCAGTTTGCTTGAGTTTTCAATTTTTAGCTCCTAGGTCTACTCCTAGACACTTTTGGGGTATTACAAGAAGTTACAGATTTGCCCTTACTAAACTCGCAAAAAAGTATCTACTGTTCAAGCAACCAATACACCGGGTCATCCCTCGCTCCCATGGCCCATTACTTCCCTCCCATTGTTTCATCCCTTATTTTCCCATATCGGGTCCTCTACCATGATTGGACACGATGGATCGTTACCAATTCCAATGACTCGTCATTGCTATCCGTTGTCATCATTGCTCCCATCTTGGAAATCCTCCAAATGGGCACATACAATGACCCATTGTCTAGAACAATGAGTCATCCCATGATTCGTGCTAGCCTTCTTTGACCAAGACCATCTTCACAACGACCCACTTAAAATGACCCGTTACATCAAACAATGGGTTGTTCTAGACCCCATCACCACAGGATCCTCTACCCAGAACCTGACCATTGGTGGCTGGCAGATCGTTGGCCCCAACGACTCGTACCACGGGTCGTTACGAGAGAAACTTTAACTTACTGCTACTTTTCGTTTCAACTCCTGAGTCTAGGCTTAGGAAATTTTTGAGGTATTACAATATCTCTCCCTTGGGAACATTCGTCCTCAAATGTAGGTAAATATAAAGAAAAAGATGAGAAATGCAACTTCCATATTAATCTGGGAACATTTAGGGATGGCCCATGATATTTGTCTACGGACTAAACTACATGACTGAACTGAATTCATGAATCACACATACGTACATTGACATGAAATTAAACTGAAAACACATAAACTGAACAACATACTAGAGAGAAAAATGGTACCTCAAGTTGGAATTCTGCTGGAAAGGAATAAATGTGGGTATTTAGCCATCATGTACGCCCCGACTTCCCGTAGCTCCTCAACATGTCGATTGCTCCTACAAAACCTTTACTGAGGCTACATATTTATTCCTTAGCTTTCCAAACTTTGATGATTAAGTTTTCCTCTGAAACCTCCTCCTTAGCTAAGGCTATCCTTCACACCTAAAATCTCTACCGTAACAACAAGAGCTGGATAACCAAAACACTTCTTTAAGAGCGATAAATGGAAGACTGGATGAACTGAGGCTAATTTTGAAACTCCAACTCATATGCTACCTTGCCAGCCCGTTTCACATTCCGGTATGGGCCAACATAACGAGGTACGAGTTTCCCTTTCTTTTCGAACCTTATCCTCCTTCATGGGAGATACCTTCAGAAACACCCAATCATCAACTTCAAACTCTAGCTCCCTTCTCCCCACATCCGCATGGGACTTTGGGTGACTCTTGAGTTGTTTCAACCTATCTCTTATATCTAAACCTTCTTCATGGCCTCATGGAGCTGAATCTAGACCTATACATGTAGCAATACGACTTCAAACCAACCAAAAGGTGATCTACATCTTCGCCCATAGAGAGCCTCAAACGAGCCATCTTTATGTTGAAATGGTAGCTATTGTTATATGCAAACTCAATGAGAGGCAAATGATCCCAACTACCCTTGAAATCAATCACGCATGCTCTAAATATATCCTCCAAGTGTGCGAATGGTCACTCGACTTGACCATCTATTGCAGTGAAATGTTATACTATGCTTGACCTGAGTACCAAGTCCCTTCTGAAACAATCTCCAAAACTAGGAGGTACCTTGAGTACCTCTATCTGAAAATGGAAAAGGGAACTCCATGCAAGCTGAACTAACTACCAAGAATGTATAACTTAGCATAATCTTAGTTGAATAGAGTAGTCTTGATTAGTAGAAAATGAGCGTCTTTGGTCAACTTGTCTACAACCACCCAAATAGAGTCATACTGTCGACGAGTACGACGTAACCCTGTAATGAAGTCCATATTGATTTTCTCATTTCCAAGTGAATGCTAATGTCTTGAAGCACACCTCTAGGTCTTTGATCCTCAACCTTCACTGTCGACATTTCGGACACTTAGCCACAATCTTTGTTATGTCCTTCTTCATTCCATTCCACTAACAGACTTTTCCTTGGTCACATTACATCTTGGTGGTGCCTAGATGGATAGAATATCTAGAAACATGAGCCTCATGCAACATTCTCTCCCTCAAGGTTACCAACCTGTGTGGCGAGCTTCATGATATGCCGTGATTTTACAGCATTTTCGAATTAAAACCAAGAAGCTATGTACATTCTGGTATGTTTATATAGGTATGATGTGTTTTGTGTTTAATGTTACCAGGAAATAGGTTTGGAAGTGAACTGTGCAAATTAATGCTTAAGTGACTAAACGGGTGACTTTCGGGCACTTCACGAGTCATTGGCACTAAGCACGACTCATTGCTGAAGTTGTGGGCAAAGGTTGAATTTGGAAAAAAGCAGAAACAGTCATACCTAACGAGTTGGGGAACGACTCATTACATCTGGCCAACGAGTCGTGAAGGCAGTCATGAGACTAGATAAGGTGGTAGGCGGTTGATGAACGCAGAAGTGTACCCAGGTTGTACAAGTAATATAGTGGCCCTTTTGAAACTGGAATGTCAAGCCTACAGGGACTGGACTACAAGGTAAACCTTCTCGAGTGTTAATTTCGTAACTATAATAATGAAGACAACGATTAGCAAAAGAAAAACACATATTTTGTAAACTATATTTTATACTAGAGTGGAATAATTATACGAGTGAATCTATGAATGTGAGCATCTTAAAGGCTAAAAGAACATGTAGAGAAATTAAATATCGATATACATGGTTTATCTTTTCTCCAGTTTGCTAGTCGGAACTTATGCCTATGGATTAAAAAACTCGTATTTAACAACTTAAGAATCATAGACCTTCCACCTACATTTACGCGATGAAGAAATTCATGTCCTAGCCATACAAAGCCGATTCACACTTGACTAATATTTCAGGTATATTTCTATCCTGAAGGTAAATCAATTCTCAATTTTCCCAAACAAAGAACAGATCATATCCTATTAATTCACAATTTTCAGGTTTCTTGCCCTCTCGGTTGAAACCAGGACTTTGGATTTACATTAACATTGGCCCAGACATTAATGCATTAAGAACAAAAGAATTAAAATAGAACCATAGAAGAAAGATGAAACAACCAAATAATCCCAGCAATTACATTTCAATACAATTGTTCTAACCTCGTAAGAAAGAATTAGCCACTCATTTGTGGATTGAACATGAATTAAATGAGTGTAAATCATCACAAACAATTGAAAGAAAGAAGAAAGGGATAGAAAACCTAAGAGGTACGTCCTCCTCAACTGCCTGTAACCCACGTTCTTGCTCAACCAAGTCAGAATAATTAAAAATGAACCTAAGTGTTCTATTTATACTAGAGATAATTTTTGCCCGGAATAAAAAGCAACGCGTGTCACGGAGTGCATCGCGAGCCTTTGCCACCAGGTGACACGGTCCACATGCGTGGAAAGCTCTCACGGAATTTTGGCCGCCCAGGTAATTGCAACCAACGTGGCACGACATGCTAACATGGAGCATGCCCAGCGTGCCACAGTGCAAATGCGGACCTTCACTGGAATGCAAAGTCTGGGAAATTAATTCCAACGTGCCACAGCTCGATCATGGACCTTCTCTGGAATTTCTTGAATTTATAACTCTCCCGGACGAGAATGCACTCCACGATGACGCGTGTCACGGCTCCATCATAGACCCTTGAATTCCTTCTCACACCTTTGCTTAGTTCAAGAGTCCCATTACCGATTCCTCCCAACAAACATCTTAGCTCCATAAAAAGTATGTTTTTCCTGCAAAAACAACGCTAATCATGTTGGTTAGTATAAATTCACACTTCCCTACAATTTTACATGAGAATGTATACATTGTTGGATAAACAAGGCAAAAGCGATGCATTTGAGTTATCAATTGGGCATATAAATATGCCCCGGATCACCTACCCCACGCCAAAATCTTGTTAAGTCCTCGAACAATACTCCCTACCACCTCGATAAATTGATATACCATCGGCTACTTTTGGCTCGACAATCCGAGCTACGGTTATACCGATTATTTTCATAACAAATCATCAAGAAAAACATACGCAAATATAATCATTACAATGAAATTTAACAAATCAAGACCTCCTAGACTCAAGAATCGATTCTCGATATTGGCAAACTCATGCCAAGTCAGCTGACCAGATATCCGACCCCGAATTTCATTCTTTCATCAAGCATACGCCCTCATACAGGAGAATTTCCCCCCTCTTTTAAATCACATGAACTCTAATCATTACATGCAGAGGGGCATGTACACACTGTTTCCTCCTCTCCCAAAAAGAATTCCTGTTTGTCAGTGTCATGACCCATAGGCTTGCACGTCTAGTGTATTACTCCACTAATGTAAAGGACGCGTGATGTAAGATCACATGGGACTTAACAGGTTGTAATATCAGCTATGGACTAGTATATACTGGGTTAACCAATAATAGCAACTAGCATCCTTAAGCGCTTTTTCAATACATCCCATCACATTTTGGACATAATTTCTTCCTTCCTCCTCCCTTTCTTGAAGTCTTTCTTTTTTATTTTGTCGCCCACTTCTTTAACACACAAAGACTAAACAAAAAAAAGATAAGTTATGTAACTTTGTTTCCTTTAAATCTGGCAAGTACACCTTTGACTCTTTTTCTTTCTTTTCATCACTTTTCTTTTTCCTCCTCTTTCTTTTCTTTTCATTTCCTCCTTTACACTGTAGGAAAATTATATATTTTCTTGAGAGCTTAAGAGCTTCGGATTAGGTTTCTGGACAATGAAAAGAAGAGTTTGACTTGGTTATACCCTTTTCGACAAAAGAAAAAACATATAGGCTAAAGGCTCGATAGGCTAACTAGGATTTGGCGTTGGGGTGGGTATGACAAGAAGAAAGAAAAAAGAACTTTTAGGCTTAACAAACGCCTACATCCTTTCTACACTACTTCCTTCAGTTCATTTCGTACACACAACAGGCAAGTTCTAGACACTTCACAGTAGCATGGAATAACCAAACCTCACTATACACTCAATTGCACATGCTCAACTCAAGACATCTTCACGGACTCTTTAATCGGCTAATTACAAAATTCAAAATTAAGCCTCAATCACACCCGAATCGAATTCTATGGCCTAAGTGTCTCACATATGTACAAAAATTTTGCATGCTTTCTAACGAATCATCTTTGCAGTATAAACATTATGTACAACACGTAGCAGTTTCATCGCCATAGAGTAGCAACATGCATGGGATACAACCAACACACCAAAAATTTAAAATAAACTACTCCTATCGGCTGCATTTTTCCCTTAAGACGGTTTGTCATCCATCCATCATAGGGAACAATCACTGTTACGACTTCGGTTCAATGGGACTCTTCTCGGCAAGAACCGAAAACAAATTTCAGAAACCTTGAAGTAAAAATAGTTAACGAAAATTTTTAAAAAATATATCATTAATTTTGAAAAAACTATTTTTAACGGCTAACAGCATTCAACAGCACACACAGCTTCACAAAAAAAATTATTTTCAATACGAACATACACACAAAAACAAGGTCACAATATTTTCAAACACGGCAACAGAACATGCGATTATATACAAAACAAGACAAAACTCAGCACCACCTAACTATTCCACACACCCCACACTTAAAATCGAACATCCCGGTGTTCAGCCTATGCAAACAAAAAGGTGGGTGGTGAAACTCCCTGACCAATCAAAGTACTCCACTTCTTCATCAGATCTTCTTGCTTCGTCCCCATATGCAGTCTCCCGTCTTCCTCCTCCGACTCAGCGACCGGACTCCTCGCGATGTGTCTCTCATCAGTGGGGACATTGTCATCCACGGGCTCCACAAGCTGGGCCCACACGACATAATTCTGCCCTGCGTTTCCGCCAAGGGGTAAATCTAAGTCGAGCTGCCCTCAGCTCATCCTCCGTTGCCGGTCTCCCGCCTATGCGTAAGTAGACATACGCATCGAACATACGGGCCATATCTTAGTCATCCCGAGCATGTCAGTCGGCTAATATGGCTTGGCCGTGAGTGGTGTCAGGTGCCTTAGTCTTTGTGACATCTATAGCACGCCGCTTCATCAGGATGTAGTCTGGGAGCCTCTTCCTCTGCCTCCAGGCCTCAGGAGCGTATTAATAGACCGCCAAACCCGTACTGTGCCCTTGATGCAACCGGGCCTCTTCATGGCGGATATGATCACCGCCCCTACATTTATCTCCAGCCCTTTCATCAGGGCATACACAAGACATACACTATCCCGGTCACATCCGTCATGTACAGGAATCAACGAGGGCAAACAATTTTCAGCCATATCTGGCTTCCACTGTTCATCATGGTAGGGCGGTGTCGTGGTAGCACCTCTCCTTATACTGCTCCAGCGTGCCGTCGACCGGGCTCCACACAATGTGCGTCTGATATCCATAAGGTGGAGTGATATTGTTTGCCGGAGTACGTGGGCATCGGTGTTACACGCCCCTAGTATGGCGTTGAGGTGATGAGGCTCAAGTGTGACAATGCAGCCCCTTATCTTGATGGTGTGACTCTGGGCTTGTCAGGTTCCAATTGGTATAGAACTCCCGAATCAAGTGCAGATTGCACTCCTTGGGCTCGTCAAAAATGAAAGCGCAATAGCGGTGTCAATCCGATGTACCATGCGGAGGGAACTCTTGTGCCGATGGGTCCCTTGCAATATGCTCCTCGGGGAAGTATTTGTTCTCCTTGTGCTTCGTGTACCACTTCTTCCCTTCTTCTGTCACCCATCTGGTTCCGTATTGGCGGCGCTGGTCGCGTGGAACCGCTGGGCGCTTCTTGGGCCGCTATTCCAGTCTCAACGCTTTCTTAGGCCGTGTAGATGCGCTGCCACGCTAATCACGCTTTTAGCACATTGGTGAGGCGTCAAGCGAGACAGTCCCAATGTCGGTCAATTTAAAATTAGCTTCGACTAAGGTTGGGTTAGGCTCGGCCACCCTACATAGTTTTCAGCCACAAATACGGCATCACGGCAAGATCATCCTTATTTTGTGTTACATGAAACAAAGCTAACAACAAAACAACACAAATGCCTCGTGCATTATTGGTCAGCAGTATAACCTCTATGTACTACTCAGACTTTGTACAGCTAATCACAACCTTACCATCGATCACATTTCATCACATAGCACTTAGCTAAAAAAAGAGAAAATAAAAATTCTATCAATTCAACCTAAGCAATTCTCCAATTTCTATGTGATTCGATAATTTCATGCAATTTCAACCAATTTGTTTTGAAAATTCCATGCTTCTTTAGCATAGCCATGTTTAAGCACAACACAATTCAACGTACCCAACATGTACAAACCAATAATTTTTTTGTTTCCATTTAACCTCAATTCAATTTCTCCCTATTCATAACCCAACCCTAGCTACACTTTCACAACCAAATTCGATCAAGCATGTAATTTTCACGTTCATATAATCACCCACGATACTAGGAATAACAAGCAACCATAACTCAATTGAATTTAAGTTAAATTTATACCTAGGGCAAGGATTACTTCGCTATCATGCTTGAAATCGAAATATTTAGCAAGAATTGGTTGAGTTCGAGAACATACCTTTAATCGGAAGTAATATCGAAGAAAGTTGAAAAGACTTCCGTGCCTAAGTCCGTGCCACGTTGGGGAAGGGGGAAATTTTGGGTGTTTGTCACGGAGGGGGATGGGAAATGGGAAGAAATGAGGTAATTTTGGTGTTAAAGGAGATTTTTCACGGGTCGCGGTGGCCGGTGTGACCCGACGGAGTGCACCTCAACGTGTCACGGAGGGGCACGCGAACATCACCTCCAGACACGGAGCCATCGCGCAGGCATTCATGATTTTGTAAAATTTCAGATTTTGCCTTCAACGTATCACGGAGGGTAGCGTGGAGGCCCTCCTCCTGACACGGAGCCATCGCGCGAGCTCAACATTTTGCCACTTAAAATTTTTCTTACCTCATTTTCTCCTTTGCATTCCTTAGCATTTTTTTTCTCGATCAACCTGAAGTATATCTTACACCAAGAAATCGAGTTTAGAATCCCAAGGTTTGAAGAACACAATATTTTATTTTATATTTACACCACGTAGCCTGCATATAAATTTTCTTTCTTTTTTTCTTTTTCTTTCTATGTACAATTATACAAACAACAATTCAACGGGTTGCCTCGTGCAGCGCCTGGTTTACCGTCTCGGCTTTCGATGTACGTTTAAGTTAATTCCGCCCCTAGGGTGACGGACGTTTCTCACGAACCCGTCCTCCCCCAGGTCAAGCTTACCTTTGTCGGAGGTTTCCCATTACCTCGAGACTCAAAGCCCTGAACAACCTCGAGCGCTCAAAGCATATTTGATGACCGAGAGTTCCTCATCCCCACAGCCGGGAGCTTGGTGGCCTTGTACACACATCGAACACCTCCACCTTGTCATGTACTCTCATAGTTGTGTTTGCCTTACTATGACTACATATGTCTTCGCACAGCTTTCGGTCGCCAAGAAGGCCGTCCCAAAATAAATGGGACTTCAGCGTCTGGCTTAAAATCCAACACAACAAACTCTACCGGGAAGATTAGGAGGCGACTTGCACTAGCCGTCCTCCACAATACCATCGGTCTTGCCAAAGAACGTCAGCTAGCTGCACCCAAGATCAACGTCGTGAGTCTAGGACTCCCTAGCCCCAACTTCTTGAATACCGAGGTCGGCATCAAGTTAATGCTCGCTCCCAAATCACATAATCCGTGAGCTCGGATACTTTGCCCGGATTATTATTTGGAGTGTGAAGCTCAGTCTTTGAGCTTCGTAGACTGTGCGGTTTGTATCGGAGGTGCACTCCTCCGTAAGAGCCACCGTGGCATACTCCTTCAAAAGCCTGCTTTTGTTGGCCACGATGTCCTTTATATGCTTTGCATTATAGGCACTCCTGCAAAACATCAACAAGAGGTAAGTTAATGTGTACTGTTTAAGCACCTCCGTAGACTTTTGAAACCGGCACCTCCTCCTTGTGCTTCTTTGTCGTTGAGAACGGGGGTGGAGGTCTTTCTGATTCAGCATCCTTGTTCTTCCCCCTCTCATCCTTTTGCTCCCTCTCCGGTCTGCATCTTTGCTCATTGAGGTGGTCTTTGGTTCCACCTCCTTCATCGCAAGCCACTCCTGCATTAGTCCCTTGCATTTACACAGCAGGGTTGGGAGTGCATTGTCGCTAGGAAGTCCTCCTCTAGGCCTGGTGTTCTGGGCTCCGACAAAGCTAGCAATGATACTCAGCGCAACAGTAGCTAGGCGGTCATTATGACCTCAGGCGCAATTTTTACATAGTCGACTGCAATTGAAACTTGGCTAGCTATCAGCACATCTTAGCATCTCCTCAACAATGAGTGATGGTGGTGGAGGAGAGACATTGTTGTTTCTACACTGTGCCCTGATAGTTCTGGCCCTCCTTGATTCCTCTACATGCCACTGACTACACTCGTCACGATGGTTGTTGCTACCCCAAGAAGTGAATTTGATTCCTCCGATTAGAGTTGTATTATTTCCACATACATTGGTGATTGTTCCTTGTGCATTACCGACAAAGTTCTGAAGTCTGGATTAGCTCCACAACACTCAGCTGACTGTTCATTGCTTCCGCACAAGTCACACCGTCTATTTTCCATTTCTTGGGAGCTTGAGACGCTCAAGCTCATGTTGCGAGGTAAGTGTTTAGTTGATTACGCAAGGCGGCTATACGTGCGGCGATAGGCTGGCAAAGCCCCATCCACTTCCACGACTCCAGCTGCTTTCCCTTGCTCCTCCCCTTTGAAGAGTCCGCATTCCCTCGGATTTCCCTGTGAAATACGATTAAGCAAAAGTATAAAGCTCCTCATGTAAGGAGTCTTTTCTAATGCTTGTCCCCCAGACCCGGGTGACAAGATTTTGTGTAGGGTTCAAACCCTCTATAAAAGTGTGCACCAGCACATCATTGGATTGATGGTGATGAGGACAGTCCCGCAACAGCGCTTTGAATCTCTCCCAAGCATTCGCAAAGTCTCACCCTCTCTTTGTTTTGAAACTTAGGGTGACTTCTACGTCTTGGCACATTTCTTAGGAAGGAAAGAATCGGATCAAGAACTTCTTTGCAAGATCATCCCATGTGGTTATAGAGTTCGGTGGCTCGGCTTTCAGCCACCTTTGGCTTCTCCAAAAGTGAAAATGGGAACAGTGTAAGCCTGACATAGTCTGTTGACACTCAGAGGCGGATATAAGTGTCACTTATCTCAAAAAATTTTGAAGATGTTGTTGTGGATCCTCGTGAGAGACACAGCAGAGCGCCCGGCTTGTGTGCAGCAATTTGCACCATGTTCTGTTTAAGCTCGAACCTCCCTCCTGGCTCAGGTTTGCTGATGCTAGATGTGACATTACTAGCATGGGATTGCCACATCTGTGAACTGGCCTAGCTACCATTTCCTCGGGCACTGTCGCCCGCACAAGTGGTGGATCTATTGGTTGCTCCATAATGGTTTGTCGAGCAGCGCAATTTTCTTTCTAGAGCTTCTCTCCGTTGTGATGGAATTGTCTTTCGGCTCTAAGTTGATCCACCAAATCTATGTCTCTTGCCGGTGTTCAACAGAATCCGTTATCACGCAAAATCTGAGGCTAAGACCAAGTTGTCAACAATAAAATAGAAATAGCAAATAACACTTTTACAAGAAAAATAGAATTTCACCAATTGCCCAATCCACGGCAGCGGCGCCAAAAACTTGGTGAGCCCGCAAGTGGGTTGTACAAGTAATATAGTGGCCCTTTTTAAGAACCGGAATGTCGAACCTACCCAGGAATTTGGACTACGAGGGTAAAACCTTCTCGAGTGTTAATTTACGCAACTATAATAATGAAGACAGATGTAAAGAAAAGTTTTTATATTTTGTAAACTATATTTTTATACTAAAGTGGAATAATTATACGAATGAGTCTGAACTATGAAGGAGCATGCTGAGGCTAAACGAACTTGTAAAGAATTAATTATCGATATGCATGGTTTATCTTTTCTCCGATTATGCTAGTGAACTTATGCCCTATAGTTAAAACTCTCGTATTAGCAACTTAAGAATCATGAACCTTCCACCTCATTTCTGTGATAAGAAAGAATTCATGTCCTAGCCATACAAAGCCGATTCCACACTTGACTATTACGACTTTCAGATATATTCTATCTGAAAGTAAAGCAATTCTCAATTTTCCCAAACTAAGAAAAGATCATATCCTATTAATTCACAACTTTCCAGGTTCTTGCCCTCTCGGGTGAAACCGGACTTTTTGGATTTACATTAACATTGGCCAGACATTAATGCGGTAAGAACAAGAATTAAATAGAACAGCCATGGAAGAAAAGATAGAAACAACCAAATAATCAACAATTACATTCAATACAATTGTTCCTAACCTCGACAAGAAAGGGAATTAGCCACTCATTTGTGGATTGAACATCGTTAAATGAGTGTAAATCATGCAAACAATTGAAAGAAAGAAGAAGGGATAGAAAACCCTAAGAATTTTCGTCTCTCAATTGCCCTGCCTTACGTTCTTGCTCAACCAAGTCAGAATATTTAAAAATGAACCTATGTGTTCTATTTATACTAGGGATAATTTTTCCCGGAATAACAAACAACGTGTCACGGAGTGCATCGCTTTGAACGATTTGCCTCCATGACATGTGGTGCAAAACGCGGAGGCTCTCTGGAATTTGGCTGCCCAGGTAATTACTCCCAATGTGGCACGATATGCAACGCGGAGCATGCCCAGCGTGCCACGAACAAGCGCAGGACCTTCAACGGAATGTCAAGATATAGGAAATTAATTCCAACGTTACCCACGGCTTCGATCGCGGACCTTGTGGAATTTCTGAATTTATATCTCCCGGACAGAATGCATACCGCGATGGCAGCGTGTCACGGCTTCATCACGAGCCGCCAGATTCCTTGCTTCTCCACACCTGCTTCCTTGCTCGTTCCCGAGTCCTTCTCCGATTCCTCCCAACAAACATGGCTCTAAAAGTCTCTTATACAAAAACCAACGCTAATCATGTTGGTTAGTATAAATTCACACTTCCCTACAATTTACATGAGAATGTACATTTGTAGGATAAACAAGGCAAAAGCGATGCATTTGAGTATCAATTGGGCATATAAATATGCCCCAGATCAGCAGTGGCTAGTGAAGTTGATGGACGACATAACGAGTCATTAGTTCACTAAACGACTCGTTGGTAGAACCTTGGAATCAACCGTGAGATACCTTTGGAATTGTGAAGGGGTTAGACCACAAGGGCCTAATGACTAGTGCCCAGGCACAATGAGTCATTAGGTGTCTCATTTCCACACCACTAGGTTCGATGCTGAGGATGAATGATTTTAGCAGGCACGACTCGTCAAAGATCCTAACGAATCGTCACCACTCCCATGATCCGCGACGACACAGTTTCCGGTTTTAGTTAGGAAAGGTTTTCTTGAACTATAAATACACATTTAGGTTTATTTTTGAGAGACAACTTATTATTAATATTTTTCACGTAGGATTTTGGGTTGTACGATTATTTTTAGGTCAAGAAACAAGTTTTACAATTTTGTTCTTGAAGTTGAGGATCAAAAGAAACATTGGAATTTATTCATCAATTTTGAGTTTTATTCCAATCGCTTGGTTTAATTCTACAATAATTTGTAAGTTGCAATTATGATTTTATTCAATATTTTGTGATTGTGATCATACAAGCATGAGTAGTTAAAACCCATAACTAGGTTTATGGGAATCCAGAAGAATTAACACTCATAGGGTAAACACTTAGTGATTCTTGAAAGGGTTTTAGTGCATGTATTGTTTTCCCTTCATTTTAATTGATTCTTGACGGTTGCAAACGTTAGATATTGCACTATTCTTATTTACCGGACCAAGGAAGTAATTAATCAGAAAAAGGGATTAACAACGGAGATTTGAGGCTATCAACCCTCATCTAATAGCTTGAATTTGTCTAGGGATAACTAATCCAATATTAAGGAGTAAGGGTTAATTGAACATACACTCGTATACGAGACCATTGCATGGTGATAATCATCTTGATAGGGGACCAACCATCTAGGTGAACCTAACATACCGATATTGCATGTTAAACACTAGAATAAATCACTAGTGTACAAGCCTTGTGGTTATGAAGTCTTGGGGAACACTATCATAGTCAAGTCGTTAATTGAATACAAACCGAATTTGATCTAAGCATTTAGTAGTTTTACTTTTGTTTATTATTCTATTTCTTTCCCCGAACAACTATTCACATTAACTTAATGTCTTTCCGTATTCCCTATAAGAGTTGACCCAACATGGTTGGGTTCTATATTTGACATTGACCACTTTATAACTCCAGTGCGAGGTGTAATTTGGGCGACATCAAATTTTTTAGGCGCCGTTATCGGGGAATACGGCTAGGCTTTTTATTAATTGTGTTTTCTTTACTGTTGGTTCTTGTTTCCTTTTTATTTTTTTGTTTTTGTTCTTGTATTCAATAGGTCTTTACCATGGAGGAGTTATTGATTCTCAATTACCTAGTAGCCGTTTTGATGGATATTGGTGCGAGAAGATTCATGGGGGTGAAGGAATTGTAAATGCACTTGATGGCATGGGGTCATACACTTAGTCTCAAAAGAAGATCAATCTTGATTTCAAGAAATAGGTGAACCCACCAGCCAAGCCATCTATTGAGGGAGCCTTCGGTGTTTGGGCTCAGCTCCCGTCTCATTACGGTATGTATTTTGGGAGCGATAACACTTTACCGGTCATTGTTGCAGCTAACTTGGAGGAATGGCAAATGGAGGCTTTGGTCTCCATCTTGAAGAGATACCAAAAAGCCATTGGGTGGACCGTATTGCAGATATTATTGGAATCCTAGTCGGTATTTGAACTCGCAAGATCCAGCTAGAACCATATTGTATTCCAGTATTGAACATCAATGTAGGTTGAATCCACCTATGAGAGAGGTGGTCAAGAAGGAAATCATAAAGTGGTTGGATGCAAGAAGTGGTTTATCTTGTGCAGATGAAACGGGTCAGCCCAGTCCGTGTGTACTGAAAAATAGAGGAATCATGGTAGTCCCAAATGCTAACAATGAGCTAATTCCTCTAAGGCAACTAGGTTGGAGAATATGCATGGATTACATAAATCTAAATTTGTTGGATGCAAAAGATCTTTTACGATGCCATTCATGGACCAAATGTTAGACAGACTTGCAAGGCAGAGGATGGTATTGTTTCCTTGATGAGATTTATTCAGGGGTACAATCAGATTTTATAGCCCCTAAAGATCAAGAGAATACCACGTTCACTTGCTCCATATGGTACATTTTTCTTTTAAGAGGATGTCGTTTGGGTTATGTAATGCACCCGCCACTTTTAAAGTTGCATGATGTCTCCATATTTTTGACATGGCGGAATACATCATTGAAGTCTTTATGGATGAATTTTCGGTGGTGGGTGATTCATTCCAAGGAGTGTTTGGCTCATATGAGACAAGGTTAGCCGAGAGATGCGAAGAGACAAACTTGAACAGCCTTCAGTGGGAAGGTGCCATTTCTTGGTCAAGGAAGGTATCAGATGCTAGGCCTACAAAATTTCTGGTAAGGGCATGGCAGTGGGACAGGGCCAAGATTTGAGGTAATTGCTGGTCTTCCACCATAATTTACGCGAAGGTGTTCAAAGCTTTTTGGGTAATGCGAGGTTTTTATAGAAGATTCCTGTCAAGGACTTCTTCAAATTGCATCCATTGTGTAAACTACTCGAGTAAGAGGTGAAGTTTTTTTTTTACGAGGAATTTCTGAAGGTGTTTGAATGTCTTGAGAGATTGACCCTGCCCCCATTATGGCGTTGCTTTTGGTCTTTTTCTTTTGAGGTTATGTAGATTGCTAGCGGTGTGGCCCTACCGGAGCTGTGTTGGGTCAAGAAGCTTGAAAATATTTTTCATCTGATTTTATTATGCTAGAGAGCTCAATGCAGCTCAGAAAAAATCAGCCGTGACAGAACATGAGTTTGTTGTTTATGCAGGTTTTCGCATTTGAAGTTCCGAGCATACTTGCTCGGAACTAAGGTGATAGTCCACAAAGACCATGCAACTTTGAGATATCGATGATGTAAGAAGTTCAAAGACCCAATTGATTTGATGGGTTCTGTTGCTACAAAGTTCGATTTGATTAAAATCAGAAAGGGACGGAAAATCAAGTTCCCGGATAAGTATCCCGGATTGGAGCACGATGCAACATAAATAGAATGACATAGATAGTACATTCCCGAGATGAGCGGGAGTTCTTGGGCATCACAAGATCTCATCCATGGTTTGCAGATATTGTGAACTTATCTGGTGAAGTAATGTTGTATTAGAGCATATCTTTTCACCAAAGGAATAAGTTTATATGCGATGTTAGAAATTTTTATGGATCAGGCCCTATTCTTCAAATATGTGTGATGGGTCTTCAAATGGCCCAAAGGTGGAGATGTTGAGAGTATCTGAAGCCCTACTCATCACATCGGAAGGCCGCCACAACGAGATTCATAGCCACAATTCTGCAATGGGTACGCTATTAGCAAACTATTCACAAGATGCACATGATTTACCAAAGGCATAAAATGCATGTCAAAGACAATGAGGCATTTCACGGAGGCATGAGTTTCCTCTTACTCATCCTAGTCATTGAGCTATTTGATGTATGGGCATTGATTATGGGCCCATTTGTAGAAACTAAACAGGATTAGAAGGCCCATACCAGTTTTCACTATTGTCTTCAAAAAATAGCTGAAACGATTATACTTCCAAACAATGAAGGGAAAGTGTCCGCAACATTCATGAAGTAGAAGATATGTTTGCTAGATTCAGGACTCCCAGGCCATCATTATTGATGAGGGTTCCACACTTGGTTGTCACAACATCGGTTGTTTAAGCTCTTTATTGGAAAAATATGGGTCAACACAGATGGCTAGACCCTATCATCCATAGTCTAGTGGGCAGGTTAGAGTCTGAAACCGTGAAATAAAGACTATCTTGGAAAAGGTTTGTGAATGAAAACCGAATAGATTAATCAAAAGAAAGCTAAATAGTGCTTTATCAGGCTTATCGGACCGCCTTCAAGACTCCTATAGTTACGTCTCCATATCAACAATTTGTAGTAAAGCATGTCATCTTCCTGTTGAACTTGAGCACAAAGCATAGTGGGCGCTCAAGAAGGCTGAATTTAAGCTTGGAATGAAGCTGCTAACTCAAGGAAGCGATCAGTTGGCTCGACGATAAATTTTGGTTGAAAACCTGAGGAGTTAAAATTTCAAATTAAGGATGAAAATTCATGCTGTAATGGGAAGATTGAAAGAAATTCACTCTGGGTGATATGTTATTACTATTAAATTCTAGACTTTGTTTTGCTGGTAAGTTGAAGTTTAAGTGGCTGGGACCTTTTCAGTGAATCAAAGTTGTTTACACCCCATAAAATTCTCGACACATAGATGGCCTATTGCGTGTTGATAGGTATTTGAAAGCTACATACACTTCTAGAAAAAGGAAATCCCGGGAAAGATTGGACTTGAAACCTCTGTCAAGCCATCACGGAAGGGCCGGGCAGAGCCCCTCCGCGATGCTTAGCGTGTCGCCGGAGGAGCCTCCACCCCACGTTGGCTCCATGTGACTACGTTGGCCTATCCAGAACTGGAAGTCTATCTCAACTCATAGGTTTTATTCATTATTCATAAGTAATTCAGAAAAGCGTGAAGAAGAAGTGCGAAGAGTGATAGGTAGCCGGCTCGATTACGCTGTCAGTAGTCAATTCAGTCAACATAAAGTTCCAAGAATTATTTAGTAGCAGGAGCATTCTACGAGTTTGGTTGAAATTTACAGGCGAGGCAGTCGATCGTGCTACGAGACTAAGGTAAGTGGAATTGCTCCAAATTAGTGTCAATGTGCTCCTAGCTAAGTAGATAACTTTCTCCTTCTGGGCTTTGAGAAATAAGTTTTTTTGACCGTCTTCGATAAAATGATTTGGGCTATAAATATCTCTTCGAAAGGGCGTTTTCTTTTAGAATATTGTATCATGTATTTAGTCCTAGTCGGCATATATGAATGCAGCTAGGAGAAATAGCTGGAGTACTGACCGAGCTTTGTCCGTTAAGTGGATAACCCAGGTTAAGGTATGTAAGCGGATTCTTGACGAAGTGAGTAACTCTATCCTAGCATAATAAAGTAAACTCCAGTAATAAGAATTTAGGAGTTGAATACGCTGAGTTTTGATAGATCAGTAAACCTATTTTGCGTCGTTATATCGTATTCAGTCTAAAGTTAGTAAAGTAGCGCCAAATAGCGAGTTATCACTTCGGACTCAGTATAGCTTGATGTGTTTTAGCAAGCATATTTTTAGAATAATATGATACATATATTAAGAATAAAACTTAGTGAAGTAAAAATCAAATAGACGAATGGTAGCAATACAAAATGCCAATATGTATAGGCGAATGATATCTTCCAGCTCTGAGTATAGCCATACTGACTCGAATGATATCTTGGCTGCAGTGTATGATGGTCTAGTCGATTGATTATAAAGCGATTATGAAATCAGTATAACACAGAAAGAGTTCTAAGCAAATAAGTTCAGGTTATTTTAATTCATTATGTTTTATATATGCCATATGTTATTGAACTGTATCATTGAAACCTTACGCGTCTCCTGCCAGGTTTTAGTAACTGTCGCCAACGTTGGTATGAGTTCGCCATAGTGCTGTCTAAGCCAGACGAAGTGGATAAGCTTCCTTCAGCGATCAACATTCAGTCTCTACGATTGCCTGTTGTGCATGCGCCCGAGGCAGATTTAGACCGATTTACAATTACAGATGATGCCAGTCCTCCAGTGGACCTGAACCACACGATTATTTATATCGATGGCTATGGCCCGAAGTCGGAGACCCGGGGGCGGTAGGGTGCTCAAATAGTTGCGAGATGAGTGGAGTGACTTATTTTGGTTGGTTTTGACCGGTAGGGGTATATAGATTGTTTGATTGAATGGCACCATCCATTATGGGGGGTTGGTATTGGTTCTTGCTTGCTATATATATGTATTTACATATTTATATATTAATTAATAGGCAATGACCTTAGCGTCGCTTGGTACGCTCCTACCCTATCACGGTATAAAAAAGCGAGTTTAGTTCATATTGGATTCTTACAGTCGGTTATCTCTGCTATTGAAATTGCTAGTTATGTTATTTGTATGAAGTTGTATTCAATTTACTTTGCATACTTATTACAAATTAATCCATGACGCCCATTGGCTTGTTTGCATTACTTACTGCGGTACTCATAGACGAGCGATCCCTCGTGATTCCGGCTAACCCCATAGAGTCATCGGCTCTTGTCATGCAGGCTCGATATTCGAGGTGTAGTTCATTTTCTTTTGTTGTACAGGTATGGGTAGGTGGGGCCTTGTCCCGACCATTTTATCGATACTCATTGAGGCTTGTAGATTGTATATATACATCTCCACTGCAATAGTTAGTTGTGCCGGTTGTGTGAGGCCGTGCGTTGTGTAGTGTTTAGCATTATTGATTAAGTTGACGTGTGGGGCCATAGTACGATAGTAGTGGTGACCTTGCTGGTCACGTAGATATCTGATATTTCTTATGTTGAGTCACAGGATGACTAGGCGACATGGTGGCCTTGTGGGCCGCAAAGGTTCCCCCTTTATAAGTATGTCTGCAGTTGGCCAAATTATGTACAAGTGGCTATAGGCCCGATCGGCCGGAAAGTACTGTATTTTAGCCGTTATATAGCCCGTTGTTTCCGAAATACGAGATAGAGCTAGCCGGACACCGGATGAGCTTAGGCTCACTAGTTGGCGATCCGGGTTCTACTAGGAGCTGGGTGCCAATCATACCCCCAGGGTGGGGTGTGACAATCTTGGTAACGGGCGGTCGTGTCTCGGGGAATTGCACGAAGCCGTGCTAAGTAGAGTCTTATCTATGGATGTAATGTGCACCACATACTATAGGCGGGGAGGTTGCAAGGCATGAAAGGATGGTTACTCTTTCCTTCTCTCATTCGGTCGTGCTATAGAGCGGTACGAGTATAGGGTTGAGTCCTAAAAACTTTACCATATTCTTTGGTTACAAATACAAAGATAGATCAGCAATACCCTATCACGGGAAGAAGATTGGATATAGCGTAGAGGACACCGACTAATTACGGGGTAATTACGGCACAGAGGAGGTATCGAGAGACCTCGATGTGATACATTTATCGGTACCATTCCCCGTATATTCCTATAATCTCAGAATAGGAAGTTATAAGCATAATGTACATACAGGTTGACTTATTTGTTAGATATATAAGATCTTATTAAGATTGAGACAATGATTATCGGACAAGTGTGAGAAAGAGAGGGAAATGCGAGGATTCCCATATCCATCTTTTCGAGATGTGAGTAGTTCCATGTTTTCATTTTGTTGCAATAGAAAAGGCTATTCCACCTCTTGATTTTGATTCCAGTACAGTAAAGGGGCATAAGAATTGAGGTGAGGTTGCCTAAATTAAGCAGTAAGTAAAGATGGATTGATTGATTCCGAAGAAGTGTTAGAAAGCGTAAAGAGCCCCTATGATTACGTAAGTTGTACGGTCCCTCATGATAATAAGCCAGAAGAGCAAGTAAGATTACTTTAGCTTACTTTCGAAGCGGAGTGTAAAACCTCTATCGTGATGAAACTCTAGTAATAGTCAAGTTCGAGCCGAGAGAAAAAAGGCCAAGTCCGCCATATCTGCTAACAAACAGCAAGACATACTGCAAGATAGTTATGGTTTTGATTGGCAATCTGCGGCGAGGGGAGTCATGTGAATCGGATGGAGTCTAAGCGTAAGCCAGAAGAAATTATGGCTGAGACTTGACCATTAACCTTATTAACAATGAAAAGCGAGAATTATCTTGAACCCAGGAGTTCCGCTTAAGCAAGATAAGGGGAAGAATCGGTACGGTTTGGTGGGGAAATTAGAGTCACCCCAGTTGTTAGAATATCGTGTATTAAGGACTAAACCTCGGACTGACAGCTTAGAGACAGTAAGATTGCGTTTCAGAATGTCGCGGTATGTCCGCCTATGGAGGATTGAAACTACACGTCTGGCTGACTCTAATCTAGTGTGGCCTAGAGATAAGGCCCAGTAGACAGTCGTGGGCTCTCAATATAATTCCAAGTAAGGCCACAAGGTTCGGATATTGACCCCATTTTGTAAGAGTAGCGAAATTTTAACAGCAGACCATAATTAAAGTATTTATGTTTGTTACTTCTACGAGTATGGGATGAGAGTCAATGGAAATATTAACAAGGTCGGGAGATATGATTAGGCAGTAGAAGCGGTATATCATGTACAGTATAAAATTCAGCAAAGCATGTCGGAGATTACGTATCACTACAGAATTCAGTATGTATTGTACGTAGTTATTGATATATATATATATTTACAGATAACGAGATATGCTGGGAGCTTGACTGCCAATAAGAGGTTACAATCACAGTTCGATTAGTGCTAGGTAGTATATCACAGTTACCGCTGCGGACCATACAAAAAAGTGAGAAGAAGAGAAGAGGAGGGCAGGTTAAAGTGTGATTTACGTGTGAAGCCATAGAAACTGTCTCGGTTCTCGATTATTGAGTTAACGAGACTTATATGTTGTTGCTAGATCTAGGCTTTAGATGCTTACAAGAGTTAGTAACACTGAATCGGTGGTTAGATGATAGGGGCGCGGTTAGACGGTCTAGCGACCAGGGTGGTGCCTGTATTAGCAAGGAAGCATCCCTAAAGATCAGTAACATTATCGCATGTGCTAGAACCAGAATTAGAACCGAATAGGCATACTTCAGAGGTTAGCAATACGAGAATTTTCCGGAGTATGTTAAGTGTGGTCGTACATCCCATTTTCCCAGCCTTGTAGGTGAGAGTCAGCCTTAGTCAACCTAGTCATTATTATGTGGAACACCCCATAAGTCAGCCAGCCGTCTGAGTCAGACAAGTCCGTGGGCACCCCAAAGAAGGGCCACATCAGTAGTTAGTGACAGACTAGTACTTGATTGGTTCGTAGATATTGAATCTGAGCCTAGCGGGGAGGCTAGTCTTTACGGAATGTCTCATAAGACCGAGAATTTCTCAAATGGTAGTATAAATCCAAGTGGACACGCACAAGGCGTGAAAATTGGTAGTATTCTGCTAGCACAGTGTTTACTAAGACAAAGTCAGTAGACTCCCGTGAAGATCCTAGAGATTGATCGCTGGGGAGTAAGTCCGATTAAGCCCAGCTCTACAGTTGTTCAACTAGAATAACAAAGCAGTTTAGATGTCCGCAACTCCGCAGTTATGCATAAGCTACAGATGCTCAAGTAGTACATTTAGGGCGTGTTAGACTGTTTGCAATATTCGGAGTCATTCAACCCGGCTATTCGAGTTGTTTGAGTTGTGTTGATTATTAGAGAACATGATCATTATCAGGATCCTCTGATCAGATAAAGGCACAGGGTGTGCAGACGGTCATTCAGGTTATCCCAGCATTAAATAGCCTTGTACGCGGCCAAAAGCGAGATAAGCTCTAGCTATCTCAGGTAGATTACTGGAAATTTCTCGACATAATAAGCTAGTATGACAGGTCCATTATATGCCAAGTTCTCTAAATATGACTATTTTTATCAATCAAGAAGAGACAATGTAGTAACAAACGCCCTTAGCCATAAATATATATAGGGGAGTTTGGCGTACTTGTAGTAGAACAGGAATTATCTAGAGAAATACATCAACATTAACCCGGCCTAGCCATTCGTGTAGAAGCAGAGGACAACGGAGCGATAATTCAGAAAACCGCTGTGTCATCTGTTCGTTGTGGAGGTAAAAGAACGACAGCATGAAGATCTAACTTGGTCCGGCTTAAGGACAAAATTGCGAAACGCGAGATTTCGAATGGCGAGGATAAGTCTTTGCGATGAGCCGCCTACTGTGTTCGAGATATTTCAGGGCTGATTATGAATAGGTACATTACGCCCCGCTATTCTCTCCACCCCGGCGCAACAGAAATGTACCATGATATCCAAGAGAACCTCTTGGTAGGCAGTACGAGAAGAGACATAGCATAATTTGTAGCCCGGTGTCCTAGCGCCAATAGGTGAAAAGCGGAACACCAAAAACCCGGGCGGGTTAACTCGGGACCTGTGCCTCTCTGGGAAATGGGAAGTAGTGAATAGTTTGTATAAGTTACCCCATACCCGAGACATAGACACGATTCTATATGGGTGATAGTTGAAAGGTTGACAAAATCAACCCATTTCTGTGATGAGATTACTTTCTCGGCGAAGATTATGCCGAATTGTATATCCGAGAAATAGTTAGATTACATGGGTGCCAGTATCCTATTATCTATGACAGAGGAGCCAATTTACAACTAGATTTTGGTAGTCGTTTGAGAGAGGTAGAGGTATCTGCGAGATTAACTTGACACGGTATTCCACCCTCAAAGCAGATGGGCCAGTGAACGCACTATTCAAACGCTAGAGGACGTCTACGGGCGTGTGTGCTGAACATTGGGGTAGCTGGGATGAGCATTTGCCGTTAATTGAGTTTGCTTATAATAATAGCTATCACTCAGCTATCCGGATGGCGCCCTTCGAGGCATTATACGGGCGAAAATGCAGATCGCCGGTTGGCTGTTTGAAGTGGGAGAATCAGCGTTGATTTGGGCCAGACATTATTCAGCAGTCAGAGAAGAAGGTGAGCTTATCAAGAACGCCTACTTCACTGCAGGCCACCGAAATCATATGCGGATGTGCGGCGCGAGGACTGGAATTTGATGTGAGCATTTGGGTATTCGAAAGGTATCTCCGATGAAAGGGGTGATGAGAGATCGGCAAAGAAAGGTAAGCTCAGTCCGAGATTTGTTGGGCCTTATCAGATTCGTCAAGAATAGGCCAAGTGGCATATGAGTTGAACTTGCCTCGAGGTAGAATCCGTTCATCCGAGTCTTTCACGTATCTATGCGGAGGAAATGCATAGGAGACCCATCAAGAAGCGAGTCCTAGTCCGGGATATCCAGGTTACGCGGAAGAGCTGGCTTGAGGTTCCAGTAGCTATCTTAGACAGACAGATTCGTAGATTGAGGCCCAAAGATATTGCGTCTATCCAGAATGCTGTGGCGTAACGAGGCAGAAGAGACAAACTTGGGAGCGAGAGGAAGATATGAAAACCGAGACACCTCACTTGTTCCAAGCCTAGCCAGGCGACAAGTATGTTAATATTGCTGTCTTATGTAGTGCCTTATAGTTTATATACATAAGTGACATGATTGATCTTAATGCATCATGTGAATACTATAGTATTGTGTGGAGTACGTATTGGTTACCTACGTATTTTGAGGTTTTTGGGATAGTCCATATTACGGAAACTACGCGAAATTTTTCTAGAAATAAGTTGAGTAAGTTGAGAAGTCCTAGAGATAGAAAGAGTACATTCGAGGATGAATGTTCTTAAGGAAGATATTTTTCGTAAAATTCCCGACACATAGATGACCTATTCGTGTTGGTTAAGAGTATTTGAAAGCCATACATCTTTGGAAAAAGGCCGGAAAAGACCGGACTGGAAGCACATCGAACCATCGCGGAAGGCGGGGCAGAGCCCCTCCGCGATGGCAACTTGTCACGGAGGAGCCTCCCACGGTGGCTCCGTGACACGTTATTTCTTGTCGACACAAGTATATGAAGCCTCAATTCGGTTTTATTCATTAATTCATCAAATAATTTCCGAAAGCGTGAGAGAAGGCAGAGGGTACGAAGTATTGATAAATTATCGCTCGATTACGCCGATAGTCCAAATTCAAATTAACCTCAGATACCGAGGTATTTAGCAGCGGGGAGCATTCCTCTGATTTAGTTTCGCAAAATTTAGCGGCAAATCATCGTTAACTCTTGGGCTAAGGTAAGTGGAATTGCTCAAATTAGTGTCAATGTGCTCTAGCCTTAAAATGAATATTCTCCCTTCTGGGCTTTCGAGAAATAGCAAGTTTTTGCAGCCGTCTTTCGATAAGACAAAGTTTGGGCTATTAAAATATTGAAAGTAGCGTTTTCTTTTAGAATATTGATGTATTAGTCCCTAAGTTGACATATATGTGAATGCACTTGGGAAATAGGTAGATGCTGACCGAGCTTCGTCCGTTAGTCGGATAACCCGAGGTTAAGGTATGTAAAAGCCAGTTTCTTCGGCAAGTGAGTAACTCTAGCCTAGCATAATTCAGTGAACTCCGTAATAGAATTCCGGAGTTGAATAATGAAGTTTTGGCTTGATTGATAAACCTATTTTGCGTCGTTATATCGTTATTCAGTCCGAAAGTTTTGTAAAAGTAGTGCCAAATGGTGAGTTATCACTTCAGACTCAGTATATCCCAGTATGTGTTTTAGCAAGCATGTTTTTAGAATAATATGATACATATATTAAGAATAAAAGTTAGTAAGTAAATCGAATAGAGACGAAGTAGCAGCTCACGGTATAGCCATACGACGAGATGATATCTTGGCTACGATTATAGCCATACAGTCAGATGATATCTTGGCTACAGATTAGCCATGCCAGATTGAGATAAAGATCCCAGATTCGGTATAAAGCGGTATGAGGAATCGTATAACACGAAAGAGTTGAAGGTAAATCGGACATTCAGATAGTATTTTTCGGTTAAACATGCTTTATATATGTGCTTATTGATTGTTGAGACTTGATTGTGTCGTGAGGCACACTCTTGAGCGTCCTCGCGGCCCCTGGGTTAACCAGCGTGTCGCCTTGGCGGGTGGGTTTACGTCACTCCAAGAGGTGGCATGTAGATCCCTAGATTGGACGAGAAGATGGGATGAAGCTTACCCATACCAGGCTGATCAGCATTACAGTACAGATTGCCCCGTGTTTGCGCATGCACCCAGGGAATAGATTCCAGATTCAATTACAGTTATAGATACGGTATAGGAGTCCTCACAGGACTCGAACCTGATTATTTATATCGGAGGCTATGGCCCGGCCAGGAGACCCGGGGGGGCGGCCGAGGTGCTCGTAGTTAGCAGATCGGTGGAGTGACTTATTTTTGGTTGGTTTGGCCAGGTAGGTATATTAGATTGTTTGATTGATTGGAACCATCCGGCTTATGGGGGTTGGTATTGGTTCTTGCTTGCTATATATATGTATTTACATGTTATATATTAGTTAATAGACTGACAGGCATGCGTCGCGAATTTAACTCCTGCCCTATCACCCAATACAGAAAAGCCTGATTCAGTTCATATCAGTTCTTACAGATTCAGTTATCTCTGCTATTCCGAATTGCTAGTTGTATTTATTTGTATTAAGTTGTATTCGGTTGCTTTGCATACTCGGTACCCAGTGTGCGCGCCCATTGGAAGTATTTGCGTACCGCAGCGGTACTCATAGATGAGGAGGCGATCCTCGTGATTCCAGCCATGCTTGTAGAATCATCAGCTCCTGTCATCGGAACTTGATATTGAGGTTGATTCATTTTCTTTTGTTGTACGGTATGGGTAGGTCGGGGTCACATCTCGACCATTTTATCGGTACTCATAGAGGCTTGCGGTGTATATATACATCTCCCTGTGGTTAGTTATTGCTGAGTCGTGTGAGGCCGTGCGTTGTGTAGCTGTTTAGCATTATTGATTAAGTTGGCAGCGTGGGGCCATGGTACGATAGTAGTGGTGACCTTGCATCACGTAGATATACGATATTTCTTATGTTGAGTCATAGATGACTAGGCAGCATAGTGACCTTAATAGGCCCGCATTGGTTCCCTTTATAAGTATTCCTCTGGTTAGCTGAAATTATGTACAGGTGGCTATAGGCTGATCGGCCAGGCTGTATTTAACCGTTATATAACTGTTGTTTCTAGAAATGCGAGATAGAGCTAGCCGGGAACGGGATGTGCTTAGGCTCACCGGTGCAGTCCCGAGTCCTACTAGGGCACTAGGACCGAGTCATACCCCCCGGGGCGGCGTGACAAAAGTATTCTCCCATGGGGCAATCACTTTTCAAGAAAACCGGAAAGGCGGTTCAAAGTGAATGGTGGCGGTGAAAGCTTATTTAGGGAGAAGTGAAGAACTCAAGCTGGTAGACCTTTGGACCATTTTTAGTGAAGTACGAGTAAGTTGGGGGAAATTGCATCGTGCCGCGATGTTAAATCAGGCACTGCATGGGAGGCAACCCATGGAGTTGTTTTGGTGAGAATACAGTAGCCAAAACACCCACGTCGTGGCGCGACGTTAAATCAAGCGCTTCTTGGGAGGCAACCCATATTGTAAATGTAAGAAATATGTAGTTTTTAAGTTTATTAATGGGTGTAGGTGATTAAGATGGGAAAATTGAAGTTGGAACAAAATCTGGGACTTCAGTTCTGGTGCAAATTATCACAGAACGAGTTTTCATTTGACACGACAAATCTTTCGGTCAAATCGTGAAGAGGATCGCAGAAAATAGGGGAGCAATGGGTGACTCAACGATTCGTCTTTTCAAGAAACGAATCGCGAGGTCCTCCGTCATGTACACTGCATCGAAATTAGAATCAAAAGGAAAAGGATGATAACGGCTCACTCAAAGATTCGTTGGGAAACCAAATGATTCGTTAAGTGATCCGTTAGGTAACTATTCTAGTCCAAGGACCACGACTCGAGGCCCACGACTCGTTGAGTAACACCAAAAGTCATTTCTTGACTCGTTGGGTCCTACTTAAGTTTTGTTGAACTCCAGTCACAACACGAAAGGGAACAATGATTCGTTTAACCACTTCACCAATCGTTACCTTTGGGCATTATAAGTTTTTAAGGAACTGTCAGACCGACCAAGGATGGAATTAAGTTAAATTTTAATGTGAATCATATAAACTCGATTCTTTTCTCATTCAAAACTCACACTTGAGTTTAAACCATCACCGCAACAAGTTCAAACTTCCCTCCTCTTCTTCTTCTCTCAAACCCATCGAAAAATCCTCAACATTGCACCCCAAACATTCGCGCGCACACACGATTACACTCTCATCTCTAATAAAGCATCTTGTGAGTAAATTTTTCCACTAAATTGTGAATATCTTTGCATTTTACATAAGAATTTGGCTGACCCATGGTTTGAATGCAATGAGATTATTTCAAGAAATGTTGTTTCAATCTTTGCCTCATGATGATAATGAACCCTAGGAAGATTAAACAAGTGAATCGAATGAAATTACATGGGTTGGTCTTAGAAATTAATGATTCTATGTTTGTGGATTTGAAATTGTAGTTAGTAGGAGAAGATGAATGAAGTTGGGTGAACTTAAACTCTTGAGCACAGGCTACATCACAGTCGTTAGATCACCAAACAACTGCGTTGTATAGCTCATCACAGTGGAAAAGTAAATCAATTAGACAATGTATCTAACGACCCCGGCCTAACGACTCGTTTCCTTTGGTAATGACTCGTAGGGACCAATCGTCAAGTACACTGGCCCAACATGATAAAAGACTAGTTTGTGACAACAAGGGACCTCACGAGTCATTGCCGGTGGCGATGACTCATTTAGTCACTTGTCGGGTCCCTTTGGGCGACATTCAAAATTATTTTGTTTCATCTCATCTCATATACACTAACGTGTTTCCACAAGTACAATGGCTCCCGAGGTACACCAAGGAAAGGTCAGGCAAAGAAACAAACACCTGAGCGCAATCAACCATCATACCACAGACTTTGGGAAGAGCTATCCTCCTCCGAAGAGTCAAGTGGCTCACGAGGAGGAGGAATGTGACATGTCAGTAGTTAGTGAGGAGATCAACCACGTATAGGGCTCAACAAACTTCAAATCCGACAGCTCTAGTCGATGCTCCTACTCCACTGGCGAGTGATCCGCCCAGCAGCACTGATGATAATGCTAGAGCTGCAGCTGCCTTATGCTCGAGCCCCCATATTTGGACAAAACATAGAGATAGATAACGAGTCACATGCTCGGTGAGGGGACTCGATGATGGTGACTAAGACCTCGAACACATCAAAAAAGCAACCAAGGAACGTGCAGAGATGGTGTGTTTATGGTATGAGGGCCATATATAATAGAGACATTGCTCCTAATGATAAAGGAAATCAAAATAGGAGCATATACGAGACGAGGAGCTGATCCTCGTGAGGGATGAAAGACCTTCGAACTCACGGTCTTGGCGAAATTTCATGCCATGTGATACTGAAATGCTTCATTTCAACTTGTTTATCCATAATTTTGTACATTCTCATGTGATTCGTAGTTAAATGTGAATTTATACTAACCAACATGATTAGTGTTTTTGCGGTAAAAGCTTTGGGAAGCTAATATACATGTTGGTGAGCGGGAATGAACTTGGGAAACAAGTGAAATGACAAGGGAGAGCAGCAAAACTAAGGGCTCCGCAGTGGAGTCGTGTCACGCTGTCATCGCGGAGGCATTCTGCCTTGGAGGAATTTATTTTGTCAAATTCGGTGAAGTGCAGCGTTACCTCCATGACATGGAGGTAGTGCTCCGATGCCTCCGTGTCACGTTGAGTGTAGTACCTGGAACCTCAAGTTCCAGTGAAGGTGCGCGATAACACCGTGGCATGAGCAAGGCTCCACCGATGCAAGCCATGCCACGTTAGAGGCACATTTGCTGGTAGCCGACTTCAGGTAGGGTCAGCGATACCCCGTGGCACGGAGGGAGTGCTCCACGATGCACTCCGTGCCATGTTGATTTATTCCGAGAAAAATTCTCAATAGTATAAATAGCACATAGGTTTTTTTTAAACATTCTGACTTGGTTGAGAAAGAACGTGGGTGGCCAGGGCAGTTGAGAGGATGAAAATTCTAGGGTTCTTCTCTTTCTCTTTCTCTTCTATCTCAATTGTTTGTATGAATTCTACTTATTTGATCTTTAATCCACAAATGAGTGGCTAATTCACTCTTGCTGAGGTTAAGATTAATTGTAGTGGAATGTAATTGTTGATCATTTCAGTTTCATCTTTTCTTCAATGGTTGTTCTATCAATTCTTGTTTTACTGCATTAATGTTTGGCCAATGTTTACGTATATCTAGAAATCCAATTTTGATTTTGAGAAAAGTTAAGAAATTGGAAAGATCTGAATTGGTAGGATATGACTTTTCTTAGGCTTTGTAAAAATTGAAAAGATTTACATTCAGAATAGAAATATATCTGAAAGTCTTATTAGTCAATTAAGGAATCGGTTATGTATGGGTAGAGCATGAAATTCTTTTATCACATAAATGTAGATTAAGGTTCATGATTCTTAAATTGGATAGGAGTCGAAAGATTCAATCCATAGGCAATAGTTCTTGACTAGCAACCGAAGAAAAGATTAGCTGAATTGAATTGATAAATTACTTCTCTGCATGTTTGTTTTAACCTCAGCTTGCTCATTGCTATTGTTCAGACTCAAATTATAATATTGACTTAGATTCTCATTACATAGTAAACTTAAACTCTTAAAACATTATTTAATTTGGTTGTCTGCATTCATAAGACTTGATTCACTTTGACCTTAAGTTAATTAGTTTAAGTTAATTAGTACCGTAGTTCAGTCCCTGTGGGATCGATACTTGGCTTGAAATAAGCCACTTTACTACTTGTTCGACCACGTGCACTTGCGTGTAGTTACCACACCACCGAACAGCTACAAGCTGTGTTCGACAAGTACAGGTTCGGGTGGTTGACCTGGCCTTTAGGAAGCTACAGCTCATGCCTAGTCACGGAATTCTATGCAGCCTATGCGGCCACACTACAATGTTTGGCATTAGAGGGCCAGGACTGGAAAAAGAGGCCTGCCTTGACGCAAGTGTTGGTTCGAGAGACTCCCATAGGTATATCTTAGAGGACAATCTCCAGGATGCTGTATGGGCCAGATTATCATGCTCCGATGAACACGGCCAAGTTCGACCACAGGCTATATGAGTTGAAGAAAGTCAATACCAAAAATATGAATAGCCAGGAGCGCATCAACCAATATACTTGGCTTTCTCAGATCATTTCTACAAGAGGTCCGTTGGTTGAATGGTTGCACGACATAGAGTCTCAGGTAAACAAGGACACACTCAAATTTCAGGCCAAATTTTGGTGGTCATTGGTGCGGCACGGGTTGTTACCAGCTAACAATGATAACATCCTCTCACCTGATCGAGCGACATTGGTAGCAAGTATTATGGAAGGATATGCCATCAATTTCCCGTGTTACATTGCTGAGGAGATTAGAGGCGGGCAATCAATGACGGTACTACAATTCCCTTTCCCTGTCTGATTGATAGACTCTATCAAGAGTCAAAGGTGCTGGGTTTTCCATTAGTTAATCAGAGAATAGTGGTATAGAGGATAACAGATATCGGGTTGATTCGAGATGACACAAACCCAGTATTGAGAGCAAGGACTCGGGTAGTTGTATCTGCTGGAGGACTATATTAGTAGAGGCATTTGGCAGCGGGATGCAGACCATTGCCGCACAATTCATTGAGTTGGCGGCTGAGCCCATTGAGGGTAGAGAGACAAGTAGCCATTCTGAGGCTAAAAATAAAGTGGACACCTCCACACTTGCTAATGTTCCCGAGTCATCATCTACAGCAGCAGCTCCTAGACCACCAGTTGCTCCTCCACGAGCCGCTAGAGCCTGCTTGGTTACCATATCACAAGAGTTTTTGGTTGATATGGCTAGGCGGTTAGCTATGGCCGAAAAGTAGCAGGCACACACGGCTCTACAGGTTAACGTTTTGATGGAGCAGGTAAAGCCTTAGGTGACGAAAGAGTTGGAGGCACTATATAGTTTTGTGCATGGCCGGTTGGACATTTTCGACAAACGAATAGATGAGTGCCTTGCACAATTACAGGCGCCTGAATTGTCTAAATGGTATGCAGAGATAGGACCACTCATAGCCGAGGTACAGGATGTGGCTGCACGATAGATAGCTGCAGTACCTCCACCGGTACTTCTTTTGATAGATGATAAGTTTGAAGAAGAGTTACAATCGACTTTTGATTTTATCACTGAGGAGCCAGTGGCACATGATAAGGGAAAGAGGCCTCATGAGGAGGAAAATTTTGAAGAAGATGCTTCTCTGCTCCATCAGCAAAAATGAGAGCGGACTGAGATGGAGAGAGCATTGCATGTTTCGAGAGAGGAGGCTCGATAGAGAGCCGAAACTGAGGCAGCGAGGGAGAAGGCATGAGCTTATTTGGATTTGAAAATGCACCGAGTCAAGACGATAATGTTGGAGATAACATTGGAGGTGTATCTACACTCTCCACCGACCAGGTAGGTGACACCTAGGTTGCACTGGTATATTCACTATTTCCCTAGTTTTTCTGATATATATGTGTCGAGGACGACACATTATTTTCTTGATAGGGGTGGGGAGGGATACCTATGCATTCTTTTGCTTAACATAACCCGAGGGTTTTTCTTGCCGGATATATTTTCCCTCGGGTTTTCCATATCTAGTAGAACCGACACATTTAGGATTTTATTTTTTTAGTGTTTTTTTGTCAGTCGGAAGAATGTTAGGTGAACTGAAGGCATTCAAGAGCTTAAATTGTTGATTTTTGTTATTTATAAGTTGATAGCCCTCCTAAATTTTTATATGTGTATGTTAAAATTGACAAGTATGACCTTTGTGAATCTTTGCATGGCATTGAAACTGTGAACATGTTTAACATTGTATGATTGTACCTGAACTAGCAGTTAGTAGAAGTGATAATGTTGACCCGTGCTATGTGTGAGTGAGGTTTAATAGCTAAATTGGATTGTGTGTGTCAATCTAGAACTTGTCTGGTCAGTCGTACTGAGATAGAGGATAGGAAACTAGGAAAGGATCATAGGCCATTTTTAATTTATGAGCCCACTTTAGCCTTAAAAGACCGACCAAAAGAGAATAAAAATCCCTTGATCCAAATGTTTGAGCTTAAATCGACCTTTCTTTTTGTTTACACCAATTCACCTTCCTTCTTTTATTAAGAATGAACCTATTTTGGCCCTGGTCCCTCCTTGGAAACTGTGAACCTCAACTCAGGAAAATCGCCTAAGTTGAGGGTGGCTATTATAGGGGTGATCAAAAAGAGTAGGGTGGAATGAAAATTTGGGTAATGAAAAGGAAAGAGCGGGTGTGGTATGCATAATGAAAAGAAAAGAAAGAAATAAAAATTGTTGTCAAAGATCAAGAAAAGAAAAGAAATGAAAGATGTGACATCAATGAATGCTTGAATGAAGAGAAACCGCACCTGTAGTTGCAAATGCAAATAAAAGGAGCAACTAATGGAAAAATGGAGAAAATAGGAAAAAAAGGTTAAAAGGAAGTCAAGAAGTGTGTAGTTCCAAGGAGGGTTAAGCTACTAATTCCATATGTACCATACCCAAACCTTAGCCTATGTTACAAGCCTAGAAAGTCCTATAGTGATCATGGTTATTTATATGAAAATCGAGGTATTGAAAGTAAAGGCATGCCTATGGTATTGCATGTACAAAGTTAGAATTTCTTTGTTAGAGCGAGTGAATCTTACTAGTCCCAAGAGAAAAATATCGAAATAATCATATACACATGTGTGAGTATGGGACTTCTTTGAAGTGGGAGCTTTTGGTCAACAAAATCGTCTGCAAATTGTCTGGGTCAATGTTATAGATTTATGTGCGTGGTTGCAAGTGACAGTGCTTTGCCATGTTTTGATTCCTCTGTGTCATGGTTGGAAATTTTTCATATGCATTGTGATTTGAGTTGATATAATAAGGGAGGGGTTAGAAAAATTTGATTTGATGGATAAATGTGACTGTTGTAAGTTTACTAGAGTTCTTTCGATTGAAGCGTCGAAGTAGTTTATTTTATTTTATTTTTTCCTGAGGATATGCAAAAGTTCTAAGTTGAGGGTGTTGATGTACCATGATTTTACAGTACTTTCGAGGCTTAAAACCAAGAAGCTATGCACATTCTGGGTATGTTTATATAGGTATGATGTGTTTTGTGTTTAATGTTGCAGGAAAATAGGTTCGGAAGTGAACTGGGCAAATTAATGCTTAAAATGACTGAACAAGTGACTGCCAGGCACTTCACGAATCATTGGCACTAAGCAAGACTCATTGCTGAAGTCGTGGGCAAAGGTTGAATTTTGAAGAAGCAGAAACAGTGAACCTGACGAGTTAAGGGAATGACCCATTACATATGGTAACGAGTTGTGAAGATAGTCGTGAGGACTGAAGAGGAATTAGTGAAAAAGTTGCCAGTGAATTTGATGGACGACTTATTGAGTCGTTAGTTGACTAAACCATTCGTTGGCAGAGTACTGGAATCAGCCGTGAGATACACTCGAATTGTGAAGGAGTTAGACCACGAGGGGCCTAACGACTCGTGCCCAGGCACAATGAGTTGTTAGGTGACTCGTTGCCACCACTAGGTTCGATGCTGAGGACGACTGATTTTAGCATGGCACGACTCGTCAAAGGTCCTAACGAATCGTCACCACGCCCGTGATCATTGACGACCTGGTTTCCAGTTTTAGTTAGGAAAAGGTTTTCTTGGAACTATAAATACACTGTTTAGGTTTATTTTCGGGAGACAACTTATTATTATTATTTTTCATGTAGGATTTTGTTGTTGTACGATTATTCTTGGGTCAAGAAACAAGTTTTACAATTTTGTTCTTGAAGTTGAGGATCAAAAGCAACATTGGAATTTATTCATCAAATTTGGAGTTTTATTCAATCACTTGGTTTAATTCTACAATAATTTTTAAGTTGCAATTATAATTTACTCAATATTTTGTGATTGTGACCTTTCAAGCATGAGTAGCTAAACCCATAACTATGGTTGTGGGAACCAAGATGAATTAACACATATAGGGTAAACACTTAGTGATTCTTGAATGGGGTTTAGTGCATGTATTGTTTTTCCCTTCATTTTAATTGTTTGTTGACGTTTGAAAATGTTATGACTTGCCTTATTCTTACTTACCAGACCAAGGAAGTAGTGAATAGGAAAAGGGATTAACAACGGAGATTTGAGGCTATCAACCCTCATCTAATAGCTTGAATTTGTCCGGGGATAACTAATTTGATATTAAGGGTAATGGTTAATTGAACATACAACTCGTATACAGACCAAGTTGCATGGTGATAATCATCTAGATAGGGGACCAACCATCTAGGTGAACCTAACATACCGGTATTGC
>JACEIK010001493.1:89975-100560 GCA_018107945.1 Datura stramonium | reverse complement strand
GGAATAGATCACTAGTGTACAAGCCTTGTGGTTATGAAGTCTTGGGGAACACTATCCTAGTCAAGTCGTTAATTGAATACAAATCGAATTTGATCTAAGCATTCTGTAGTTTTAATTTTGTTTATAATTCTATTTCTTCCCCCTTAGGAAATAAGTAACTCGATAGTAACAACTATTCACATTAACTTATGTTCTTTCCATATTCCCTATGGGATTGACCCCAACCTATAGTTGGATTCTATATTTTACATCAACCGCTTTATATCTCAATTGCGAGGTGTAATTTGGGCGACATTACTTCACACCCCTGAAAAAGACTCTACTTAATGCGGCTTTCAGACTCCCTAGGACACATCAACCTATGGCTCTGATACCAAGTTTGTCACGACCCAAACGTACATCCGGATCGTAGACACAAGACAAGGAGCCCTGAGAGACTCCATGTCGACCCATGGCATGAGCATACATCTAATCCAATCACATGAGCGGAAGACTCATCGTATAAGAATGTATTCATAATGTAGCCAAAGGGGAAAATCAGTACAAGACTCATACAATACAACTGAATACAACTTGCAGTCTGATAAGCCTCTAAACATGAAAGACAGATTGATGGAACAACTCCCTAACTAATCCAACATTCAAAAACTTAAAGAACAACATAGAGTATGAACATACATCCCTCGAAACATGAGGATTCACCAAGAGCGCTGAAAGCAAATCTGAAGCTATCTACGGGTGAGGATGAGCCTGAGAACTGGAACCTGTATCATGAAATAAATCAACATAGAAAGTATGCGATCAGTATGCGGAATGTACTGAGTATACAAGGTAACTTAAACGGAAATATAAAAGATATATGAAATTCATAAATGATCATAAGAGTAGGACATCATGCTCGTATTGTAATCATAATAACATATCATACGGCTCAAGGTTTTCAAAACATTCGTAATATAAACATAATAATAATGATAATAGAAGATCTTTACTTAACATGACTTGAGCCAACATACACAATCATAACATGCATAAATCATGAGGAACAGTGAGAGATTCTCTTAACCGACATACACCATGAGTACACATGAAGCTCGACTTATAACCCTAGTTGGGAGGGTGTCCGTACCATGCCAAGGGTAGGACCATGAAAGTGTGATATCACCATGATGAAAGGGCCATTTGGGCTGGGGACAGTCACGAAAGGGATCCCAACATACCTATGGTGGCACGTAGTTCATGAGATCCGGGGCTTAACCTGATCCCTGAACCTACTTGGTGTTTGATACTACTCCAAAAACATATATAATGCTCATGGTTTAATATACATGAGTTCATGGGCTATTTAAATCAGGTTAATCGTAAACATGCTTGAACATATGTGAACTAGCCATGACATGAGGCCCGTGAGTCGGCCAAAAACATAATTCATGATCAATAAGATTCATACGTACTTGTAGATCATGCATATATCTTGAATTTCATAAAATCATAATAGATAACATAATAAATTTATAATTTAAAACATAATTCATGCTGGTCTTATCAAGAATATCAATGGAAAAATAGATCATAAATCGATTCATCATGGGGCATGCATAATTAAGCTTAATTTATTAGAAATCAAAATCAACAATATTATAATGAATTTAAATCTCAAAAGATGATCAAAATCAATAGATTATGACAATATTTCAAAATCACAAAGCCCATAATTAAACCCTTTAATTTTTATAAATAAATTACAAAACCTCATGAGTTTTTGATAAATTTTAAGTAAAATCATAGAGTAGGAGCATGGCTGTGGAATAATTCACCCATTGATGACTTTACATACCTGGGATTATCAAATTCTAACTCTCCATAGAAGCCCAAGAATGAAATTGGAAGAATTGAAGAGAAGAGCTTATCTCCTTAGATCACCTTTCAATATCCTTGCATGCATGAATAAGAGTTTAGAATAGTTCATTTTCTTAAAAACTCAGCCTTCCAAAAATAAAACGATGTAGTTTAGGGCCTCATATCGTAAAAAAGTCGAAATTACCCTTAATGAACCTGCCCTGAAATCTGGTCGGATGGAACAAATGGATGGCTCTAACGGGTCATTGGAACAAATGAAGACCAGTCATGACCCTTGTCGTATGCACTGTTGAAGGCCTACTTCCGGAATCAAGCAACGGACAGATAGGAGGACTCATCCTACCGACCAACGGTCTGTTACTTCATCTATGGTTTGCTCATGGACCTTGGCATCTTATCTTCTAACGGGCCACACCACGACTCGTCACAACTAACAAATAGTCGTTGTTTCCCTTCTGTCAATCCCACTGGAAATCTTATCCTCCAACAACAACCACAATCAATGACTCATTGTTTCTTTAGACGGGTCATTGGGAGACCTATTGTAACCACCTAAAGAACCCAGCTTCTTCTAACGACTGCTAACAACAAGTCGTCATGTCGCCCGTTGTCTTCACTGTTACCTAGCCTAATCTCAACCAATGACTTGTTACAATCACTCGTGGTTTGATACCACGAGTCGTACCTTGGCCCGTCCTGAGAGATTTTTCCCAATTTTTTATAGTTTTCAACTTTTCATTTCCAGGCTTACTCCTACGCGCTTCTGGGATATTACACCCCGAAAGGCCCCAAGTCGACCCATGACATAAGCATATATCTAACTTCATATCACTTAAGGCGGAATACTGAACATGCAACATAGCGAAAACATAAACATAACATAACATAGCATGATAAGCAGAGAGTACTAGACATACACATCAGTTGAGTACTACAAACTGTCTGAAAGCCTCTATCATCTAAGATGGGTTAATGGGACAACATCCCCAACTAACCCGGAAAAACTAAAACAAAAGAACGTCATCAATGTCTAAACATATGGCCCTCAGAACATGAGGACTCACCAACAAGGCTGATAGCTAACTCTGAGATGGACTAATGATGGAGATGAGCCTGAGAGCCGGGTCCTGTATCATGAAACGATACAACATGAAAAGTATGCGGTCACTACATGGAATGTACCGAGTACGCATGGTAAGTAAAACGGACATTTAAAATATATAAAACTCATAAATGATTATAAGAGTACGACAGCATGCTCATGACATAAGTATCGCATCATAAAATAAGGCTCAAGGTTTTCAAAACATTCGTAATACAATCTTAATCATAATCATAAGAGAGAAGCTTTATTTAACATAACTTGAGCCAATATACATAATCATAAACATGCATAAATCATGAGGAACAGTGGGAGATTCTCTTAACCAACATATCTCATATGAGAACACATGGAGCCCGACTTGTAATCCTAGTCGGGAGGGTGTCCCTACCCTTGCCAGGGGTAGAACCATGAAGGTCGTGATCACACATGAAAAGGTCCATTTGAGCCAGGGGATAGACAAAAAGGAGGTCCCAACATATCCTACAATGGCACGTAGTTATGAGATCCGGGGAAAAACCTAGGCCCCGAACTTACTCGGTGTTAAATACTGCTCCCAAACATATATAGTGCTCATAGTATGATATGCATGACTCCATGGGATAGTTGAATCATGATAATCATAAACATACTTGTAGATACGTGAACTAGCCATCACATAAGACCCGTGAGTCGGCCAAAATATAATTCATAAACCATAGGTTTCATGCATACTTGTAGATCATACAAATACTTTGAAAATCATCAAATCATAATGGGTATTTGAATAAATTCATATTTCAAATCATAAATGATGATGGGTTTGTAAATATCAACAATTGATGTAAAGATCATAACTCGATTCATCATAGATTATGCATAATTAGGCTTAATTTAGAAGAATCAAATCCAAAAAAAATTACAATCAAAATAGTTATTAAATCTAATCAAAAATTCATAAAACATGATGTAAATCTCGAATTATAACAACCCATTAGTAAATAATTAGGATTCCACAAAATTCTAGTTAAAACCCCATAAGATTTTTTATCAAATTTCATCAATTAAGGAAGATTGGGCATGGGTGTGAACGAAATCGCCCATTCACAACCCTACATACCTGGGTAAGATTGAATTTCAACACTTTTTGAATTCCCAAGGGAGAATTGATGAAGAAGAGCTTGAGAACTAGCTTGATCACTCCTAATTCTCTCTAACTTGGCATGTAGGAGAATGAAATTGGTAGAGAGACTTAACCTATCTTAATATACCCAGAAAATATCATAAAATGACATAGTTTAGGGCCCTAGAGCATAGGAATGACGAAAATAGCCTTAATTAAATATCTTAAATAATCTGCACTTGTCGACCCAACAGATGTACCAACAATTCGTTGGAGGATACCACGACTCGTGGTATGAACTATCATAAGCACTGCCCGAAACCTGATCTCGGATTCAACCCACGACTCAACAGGACTAGTCGTTGTTACCTCCAATGTGTTGTTAGATCGACCGTTGTTTGTCTCCTAGAAAACCTGATCTTCCCTTCACAACGAGCCTCACCACGACTTATTATTTCCTCCAACGAGTCATAGTCTCCTTCCGTTAGGTCCACTGGAAATTTAACAACCTAAACAACGACTAGTGACCACGGGTCGTTACATCTCACAACGGGTCTTGGGATGACCCGTTACATCCCCAACTACCAAAGTCCAGTACTCACCACAGTTACCAACAACGACTCGTTGTTTCCAATAACGAGTCGTTGCATCATCCGTTACTCCCACTGCCACCAAAATTTCTCTTCCCACGACTGTATCCAACGAGTTGTTGGTTGGACCAGTGATCTGTTGGGTTGTCCGTCCTGCACATTTTTTTCCAGTTTTCAGCCAACTTTCATTTTAGACCCTGGGTCTAATCTTAGGCATTTTCAGGGTATTACAATATCTCCTCCTTGAAAACATTCATCCTTGAATGTTGGAAACAAGAAGAAAAACAAAGACATGCAATCATTACACCCAAATACTAATCATTTAAATCGAAAACTAACGGAATGACTATCTCCAATTCAAACCACATAGCTGATCTGATTTCATGATTCATATACATATCACTATACATAAAATAAAATTGAACACATAAACTGAACATGAAAACTAAATAGAGTTTTAGGGAAAAATTTATACCTCAAGTCGGAATTGAGCCGGTAGAGAATAAATGTGGGTATCTAGTCATCATATCCGCTTCGGCTTCCAACGTAGCTCATTCAACACGTTGATTCCTCCATAACACTTTAACGGAAGCTACTTCCTTATTCCTTAGCCTCCGAACCTGACGATCCAATATTTCCACTGGAACCTCCATCTTTTACACCAACACTGTCCACCGGGACAACTAGGGCTGGATCACCCAAACACTTCTTCAAGAGAGATACATGAAACACAAGATGCACGGAAGATAACTCTGAGGGAAACTCCTATTCATATGCCACCTTGCCAACTCTCTTCACAATTCGGTAGGGGCCAACATAGGGGGGACTAAGTTTCCCTTTCTTTCCGAACTGCATTACTCCGTTCATGGGAGACACTCTCAGAAATACCCAATCAGTGACTTCAAATTCTAATTCTCTTCTTCTCACGTCCGTATAAGACTTTTGGCGACTTTGGGTAGTTTTCATCCTATCCCTTATCACTTGAACCTTCTCCATTGCCTCATGAACCGAGTCTGGCCCTATTATAGTTTCCTTACCAACCTCAAACCATCCAATGGGCGATCTACATCTCCGCCCATAAAGAGCCTCGAAAGGCGCCATCTGAATACTAGAGTAATAGCCGTTATTGTAAGCAAACTTGATCAGGGGCAAGTGATCATCCCAGCTACCTTTGAAGTCCATCACGCATGCTCTCAACATGTCTTTGAGAGTCTGGATTGTCCGCTTCGCTTGACAAATGTTGTGCTGAGCTTAACACGCGTACCAAGCCCTTTTTGAAATGACCTCAAAAATTGAGAGGTAAATTGAGTACCTCGATCTGAAATGATGGATAAGGGAACTCCATGAAATCATACTTACTCCTGGATATATAATTTGGCCTAATCCTCTGCTGAGTCCGTGGTTTGGACTAGTAGAAAATGAGCGGCCTTGGTCAACCTATCCACCACAACCCAAATGGAGTCATATTGTGTGCGAGTATGAGGTAATCTAGTTATGAAGTCCATGTTAATCTCCTCCCACTTCCAAGTAGGAATGCTGACATCCTGAAGTACGCCTCCCGACCTTTGATGCTCAAACTTTACTTTTTGAAAGTTCAGGCACTTGGCTACGAATTCTGCAATATCCCTCTTCATTCCATTCCACCAATAGATTTCTCGTAAATCATGGTACATCTTGGTGGAACCTGGATGGATAGAATACCTGGATCCATGAGCCTTATGAAACATCTGGGTCCTCAAATCATCAACATCTGGAACACATAGTCGACCCTAGTACCGAAGCACACCATCTATCCCTTGGGGGAAGACCTCCACCTTCTGACTTCGAACAGTTTCCTTCAAATTTATCAAAATCGGGTCCTCATCTTGTCTAGTCTTGACATCAGTCACCAAGGACGATTCTGATCTGTTCTGGACAACAACAATGCCATCGGTCGAGTCGACCAACCTAACTCCCAACCTTGCGAGTCGATGAACATCTTTCACCAGCTCCTTCTTCCCCTCATTCACATGGGACACACTCTCCATAGAGAGTCTACTAAGTGCGTCTACTACCACATTAGTCTTACCCGGATGGTAAAGAACACTCATATCGTAGTCCTTGAGTAGCTCCAACCACCTTATTTGTCGTAGATTAAGAACTTTCTGCGTGACCACATATTGTAAGCTCTTGTAGTCTATAACACATCCACATGGACCCTATACAAGTAATGTCACCATATCTTCAATGTGAACACCACCGCGGCCAATTCAAGATCATTGGTCAGGTAATTTTTCTCATGAACTTTGAATTGCCTAGAGGCATATGCTATGACCTTATCGTGAGCATCAATATGCGCCCAAGTTCGATCATTAAAGCATCCAAATACACCACAAAACCATCAGTACCCTCAGGTAGGGTCAACACCGGTGCTATAGTAAGTCGAGTCTTCAACTCTTGGAAGCTCTTCTCACAAGCCTTCGACCATTGGAACTTCACCTTCTTCTGGGTCAATTTGGTCAAAGGTGCCGCAATAGATGAAAACCTTCAACAAACCTCTGATAGTAGCCAGCTAAGCCCAAGAAACTCTGAATATCTGAAGGATTCACCAGTCTAGGCCCAATTCTTCATCGCCTCAATTTTTTGAGAATCTACCTTTATGCCCTCACTTGATACCACATGACCGAAAAATGCTGCGTAGTTCAACCAAAACTCGCACTTGCTGAACTTGGCATACAATTGGTGATCCTTAAGAGTCTGAAGCACTATTCTCAAATGAGCGGCATGCTCTTCCTCGCTCCGAGAGTATATAAGAATGTCATCAATGAACACGATCACGAACATGTCCAGGTATGGATTGAACACCCTATTCATTAGGTCCATAAAAGTTGCAGGGGCATTCGTTAGTCCAAAAGACATAACTAGAAACTCATAATGACCATACCGCATCCTGAATTTGGGATATCACACTCCCGAACTCTGAGCTGATGATACCCGAACCTGAGATCTATATTTGAGAAACACTTGGCACCCTAAAGTTGGTAAAAAAATCATTGATCCTGGGTAAGGGATACCGTTTCTTGTCGGTGACTTTGTTCAATTGCCGATAGTCTATTCACATCTGAAGGGAACCATCCTTCTTTCAGAAAAATAAAATTGGTGCATCCCATAAGGACTTTCTTGGTCTAATGAAACCCTTATCTAACAGGTCCTTCAACTGATCCTTCAAATATTTTAGCTCAGTTGGAGTCATCCTGTAAGGAGGAATAGATATAGGTTGCATTTCGGGCAGGAGGTCAATATAAAAATTAATTTCCCTCTCGGGAGGAACACCTGGCAAATCATCAGGGAATGCTTTTGGGTACTCGCGCACTACCAGAACTGACTGGATAGTCAGGGTCTTGGACTCAGCATCCTTAACCCTAACTAGATGATACATGCAACCCTTGGAGATCAACTTTCTTGCCTTAAAATATGAAATGAAACGACCTACAGGTACGGCCGAACCAAGACGGAATCACCCGTAAAGCGAAACTCCACTGCACGGGTTCTACAATTAATAGAAGCATAACACGCTTACAACCAATCCATGCCAAGAATAATATCAAAGTCATTCATGGATAAATCTACAAGGTCTGCAGAGGTGACTTTATGTAATATAATGATCGGGCATCTTCTATCCACCTGCCTAGCTACCACCGACTCACCAACACGAGTTGAAATTGAAAATGGTTCTGACAAATTCTCGGGACTAACTCCAAAGCTACTAGAAATATAAGGTGTCACAAAGGAAAAGGTAGCCCTTGGATCTGACAAAGCATAAACATCAAGATGAAACACCTGTAACATACCAGTAACCACATCCGGTGAAGTCTTCCGCTCCTGATGGATCGCAAGGGCATAGAACCTGTTTTAGCGCTGACCGCTGGCTGAAATAGTTGAGGCACCCTGCTGAGGGGGATGTGCTGCTGGAGCAGCTGAGCTAGATGCTGGCGTACAGGCTCCGCCGCCCCCTGATCTTGCTGAAGGGAAATCCCTGAGTTTGTGTCCGGGTTTGCCACACCCGAAACAAGCATCCACGCTGACTATGCACTTCTTTGAGTGATTCTTGCCACACCTCGCACAAGCTAGGAAGGTGCACTCTATATGCATGCTACCCTAGCCTCTCGAATCTGCAGCCCTGCTCCTCCGATCCCCTCGAAACCTAGATGGTGTACTGGCTGATGATGGTGCTGGAGAAATAGACGTGTGCTGGGACTGCTAGCACTGTCCACCTTCCGATCTAACCTGAGAAGTCCATAATTATCTGTCGTGGCCCTCTTGGCCTCTCTCTTCCTCTGATACACTGACTCCATCTGCTGAGCATGCAACACTATGCGGGGAAAGTCTATATCCTAATGCAACATGGCGATCCTACAATCCTTATCCAGGTAGTCCTCCACTCCACGCACAAATCAGCTCACTCAAGCCCTCTAGTCCGCCACCAACTCTGGTACATATTTAGATAAATGGGTGAACACCAAAGGGTACTCCTGAACTGGAATGTCACCCTGCTTCAAATCTACAAACTCAACTGTCTTTAATTTCCTCATCTCATGAGGGAATAATCGATCCAAAAATGCCTAGTGAAACTCTTCCCAACCTATAGGGCCTGCACCCACTTCCCTAGCATCTCTCCATTGCTTGAACCATATATGCGCCACCCCTTTCAGTTGATAGGAGGCCAAATCAACACACTCTTCATTTGTCACCCCCATTACCTAGGTGATCTTTAGAACCTTTTAGATGAATTCATGTGGATCACCATCTACCTTGGACCCAAGGAACTCCAGTGGGTTCATCCACAAGAAATCTCTGAATCGAGCCGCCTCCGTGTTGCCATTCTATGGAATATGTGCAACATCCTGGCGGTTGACCTAAGCGGTCAAGGCCTGCACAAGCATCTGGATAGCTACCCAAAACTCGGTATGGGCAACTAGCTCTGGTTCCTGGGGCTCCTGGATTGGTGGTGCTTGCTAATGCCCATGTCCGTTGCCATCCTCGTGGCCTTCACCATTTCCATTTCTCCTGTCATTTGTTCTTCAAGGAGCCATGAATATTTAGCGAATAGCACCAATTAGAAGGATAAGAAGACTTTTCATCGCACGAAATAGATCATGAAAGAAGGGAACACTTCCTAAATGTCTTGTAGCCTTTTCGTCATAAGTGTGGAGCGCTTCACACCCATGAAAAAGACTCTACTTAATGCGGAACATAGACCCGAATCGCCACACTGAACAAGGAGCCCCAAGAGGCCCCAAGTTAACCCATGGAATAATCATACATCTAACTTCATATTACTTAAGGCGAAATACTGAACACGCAATATAGAAGAAACATAAACATGAAATAATATATCATGATAAGAGGAGAGTACTAGACATGCACATCAACTGAGTACTACAAACTATCTGAAAGCCTCTATCATCTAAGATGGGTTGATGGGACAACATCCCCAACTAACCCGGAAAAATTAAAACAAAAGAACATCATCAATGTCTAAACATATGGCCCTCGAAACATGAGGACTCACCAATAAGCCTAATAGCTAACTCTGAGATGGACTATGATGGAGATGATCCGGAGAGCCGGGTCCTGTATCATGAAATTATACAGCATGGAAAGTATGGGGTTGTTCGGTCCCAACTACACGCAAGTGCACGTGGTCGTCCAAGTAGTAAAGTGGCTTTATTTCAATCCAAGTATCGATCCCACAGGGACTATAATATGGCAGTAATTTTCCTAAGTGTTAGTAAATGATTTCGTTATGCAGGTCGACAACCAAAACAAATAATGCTTTTGAGTCAAGATTTATAGTTAATGTGAACCTAAGTGAATATTGTAAGTTAAAGTCTGAACAATAGCAATGAACAAGCTGAGGTTAAGGAAAACATGCAGGGATGTAATTTATTA
>JACEIK010001493.1:0-50470 GCA_018107945.1 Datura stramonium | reverse complement strand
TTCATACATGACATGCATGGCTAGTTAAATCGTGATAATCATAACATGCTTGAGAATTCATAATACTAGCCATGGAATTGGGCCCGTGAATCGGCCAAAATCATAGTTCATAAATTATGTGGGCATTTCCCATAGTTTCAATCATACATGAAATGCCTAAATTTATAGGAAACATGATCATAATAACAAGAGTAATTGAAAACATGCTTAAAATTCAAAAGTTCGAATCATGCTTGAGAAACTGCCATAACCATGAATTTCACTAAAAACCCCATAATTTGGGCACATATGCTTTTAAGAATTTAAATCATCAAATATTGAATAAAATAAGTGAAAATGGCTCAATAATTCGAAACCCATGATTTTAGTCATACTACAAAATGCTCATATCGATTTTTGAGGAAACATGCATTTGGGTTATGACCCATCAAGAATTGGTAACTTAAACATAGAATTACGAAGAAATTGGACATGAGTAGGGACTAAGCTACCCATTCAAAACCCCACATACCTGGAATTACTTGATTCTTAACTCCCTTGAAAACCCTAGATGGAATCTTGAAGAATTGAAGAAGAACACTTGAATCAGTTTCCTCTTACTCCTCTACTCTTACATGCATCAAATGAGGTTTATCATGAATGATTTCCCCTTAAAAGACTCTGTCCTGACCTCAAAATGACGTAGTTTAGTTCTTAGGAGTGTAGGAAATTATGAGAAGGCCCTTACTAATTGGCAGGAAATAACTGCCAGGTGACCCTGACGGGCGACCTGGCGACTCGTTACCACGGACAACGAGTCGTTGGGTCGTTTCGTCAATTACAATGGAATTTTTCACTTGGGCTCTTAATGGAGTACATGACGACTTGTCCCCCAAGGCAACGACTCGTTACCAGCTTCTGTCAAGTACACTGCCTCATCCTTAATTAAATCCTCAACCTTACCCCATGGTGGACCTGACAACTCGTGGTGGCTGACCACAAGTCGTTCCCACGCCCGTGGGGACCTCAACTCCTGAGCTCAGTCCACCTTTCCCACGACCCACTTGATGACTCGTGGGGGCTCCTCACGGATCGTCTAACGACTCATCCTGCACTGCTGCAATATTTTCTAGATTTTTCACCTTTGACTCTAGGGTCTGATCCGTGGGTTCCCAGGGTATAACAATATCTCTCCCTTGGGAACATTCATCCTCTAATGTTAGAAACATGCAGAAAACTCAGGAACAAACAACCACCATATGCAAATACTAATCATTTAAGCCTAAAACTGACGGAATTTCTACCCCCGAGAAGAACTACATACCTGGATTGAATTCAGACATCACATACCTATATCATATCATAAAATAAACTTGCACGTATGAACGGAACATGAAAAACGAAATAGAGGTTTAGGGCAAAAACTGATACCTCACACTGAAACTGAGCCGGTAGGGAACAATTGAGGGTATTTAGCTATCATATCTGCTTCGGCTTCCCACGTAGCTCCCTCAACATGCTGATTTCTCCATAACACCTTTCTTGAAGCTACTTCCTTGTTCCTCAGCCTCCGAACCTAACGATCCAAGATTGCAACGGGAATTTCCTCATAACTGAGGCTATCCTTCACACCAACACTTTCCATCGGAACCACTAAGGCTGAATCTCCCAAGCACTTTTTCAAGAGCGATATGTGAAATACTGGATGAACTGAAGCTAATTCTGAAGGTAACTCTAACTCATAGGCTACTTTACCCACTCGTCTCACAATCCGGTATGCACCAATATAGCGCGGGCTGAATTTTCTTTTATTTCCGAATCTCATTACTCCCTTCATGGAAGATGCCTTCAGAAATACCCAATCGTCGACCTCGAACTCAAGCTCTCTTCTCCTCACATCCGCATAATACTTTTGGCGACTTTGAGCCATTTTCAGCCTTTCTCTTATCAATTGAACTTTCTCCATAGCCTCGTGGACTGAATCTGGACCCACTAACGAAGCCTCACCGACTTCAAACCACTCAATGGGCGATCTACACCTTCTCCCATAAAGAGCCTCGAACAGTGCCATCTTAATGCTGGAGTGGTAACTATTGTTGTAGGCAAACTCAATAAGAGGCAAATGCTCATCCCAACTACCCTTGAAGTTAATAACACAAGCTCTCAACATGTCCTCAAGAGTTTGGATAGTCCATTCTGCCTGGCCATCTGTTTGCGGATGAAATGTCGTACTAAGCTTGACCTGGATACCAAGTCCCTTTTGAAAAGATCTCCAGAACTGGGAGGTGAACTGAGTACCTCTATTCGATATTATGGACAAGGGAACTCCATGAAATCTAACCAACTCTCGGATATATAATTTGGCATAATCTTCCACTGAATCGGTGGTTTTGACTAGTAGGAAATGAGCAGCCCTGGTCAACCTATCGACCATAACCTAAATGGAACCATACTGTCTACAAGTGTGGGGTAAACCTGCTACAAAGCCCATATTGATTTCTTCCCACTACCAAGTAGGAATGCTGATATCTTGGAGTACACCCCCGGGTCTCTGGTGCTCGACCTTCACTTGTTGGCAATTCGGGCACTTGGCTACGAATTCTGCAATATCCCTCTTCATGCCATTCCACCAGTAGATTTCCCGCAAGGCATGATACATTTTGGTGGCACCTGGATAGATAGAATATCTGGATTCGTGAGCCTCATGCAACATCTGGCTCCTCAAATCACCCACGTTCGGAACACATAACCGACCCTGGTACCTAAGTACATCATCTCCCCCTTTGGAGAAGACTTCTACCTTCTGATTTTGAACAGCTTCTTTCAACTTTACCAATGTTGGATATTCATATTGCTTATCCTTTACCTCCATTACCAAGGATGACTCTAATCCGTTCTGAACAACTACACCACCATCGGTCGAGCCAACTAACCTAACCCCCAACCGTGCAAGTTGATGTACCTCCTTCACCATCTCCTTCCTGCCTTCACTCATGTGTGACAAACTCTCCATATAGAATCTACTAAGGGCATCCACTACCACGTTGGCCTTACCCGGGTGGTAGAGGAGACTCATGTTATAGTCCTTAAGTAGCTCCAATCACCTCTGTTGCCGAAGATTGAGATCCTTCTGTGTGAACACATATTGTAAGCTCTTGTGGTCAATGAATACATCTACGTGAACCCCATACAAGTAGTGTCGCCATATCTTCAAAGAAAACACCACCGCGGCTAACTCAAGATCGTTGGTCGGGTAATTCTTCTTTTGAATTTTTAGCTGTCTGGAAGCATATGCTATGAATTTCCCGTGCTGCATCAATACACATCCCAGTCCAACTCTCGAAGCATCACAATATACAACAAAGCCATCGGTGCCCTCCGGTAATGTCAACACCGATGCTGAAGTGAGTCAGGCCTTCAATTCCTGGAAGCTCTTCTCACAAGCCTCCGACCATTGGAAGTTCACCTTTTTCTAAGTTAATCTAGTCAATGGGGCTGCAATGGATGAGAAACCTTCTATAAACCTCCGATAGTAACCCTCTAAGCCCAAAAGGCTCCTGATCTCCGAAGGGTTTACCAGTTTGGGCCAGTTCTTCACTGCCTTTATTTTCTGGGAGTCCACCCTTATACCTTTGCTTGACACTACATGTCCCAAGAATGCAATTGAATTCAGCCAGAACTCACATTTGCTGAATTTGGTGTATAATTGGTTATCCTTGAGGGTTTGGAGTGCTACCCTCAGGTGTGCGACATGCTCCTCCTCGCTCTTGGAGTATATTAATATGTCGTCCATGAACATGATCACGAACATATCCATATATTCCTTAAATATCCTGTTCATTAGATCCATAAAAGCTTTAGGGGCATTGGTTAGTCCAAAAGACATAACAACAAATTCATAATGGCTATACTGGGTTTTGAAAGCAGTCTTTGGGATGTCGCTCTCCTGAACCCTGAGCTAGTGATAATTGGACCTAAGATCTATCTTGGAGAAATATTTGGCACCCTGAAGCTGATCGAATAGGTCATCAATCCTGGGTAAAGGGTATCTATTCTTGACGACCTTGTTTAACTGCCTGTAGTCAATACACATCCAAAAAGAATCATCTTTCTTCCGGATGAACAACACTGGGGCACCCCATGGGGACTTACTCGGTCTGATGAAACCCTTATCTATCAAGTCCTTCAACTGCTCCTTTAACTCTCTTAGCATGACTGGGGCCATTCGGTAAGGAGGAATCGATATGGGCTGTGTGTCGGGTAAAAGATCAATCTCAAAATCAATCTCCATCTCAGGAGGAGCACCTGGTAGGTCATCTGGGAATACCTTGGTATACTCACATACCACGGGGACTGATTGAATGGTCGGGGTCTCAGACGTGGCATCCTTAACCCTAACCAAATGGTAAATACAACCCTTAACAATCATTTTTTGGGCCTTGAGATAGGAGATAAAGCGGCCTACAGGTACTACCGAACTACCCTTCCATTCTAAAACTGGTTCACTTGGAAACCAAAACTCCACCGCTCGGGTCCTACAGTTAGTAGAAGCATAACATGCAAACAACCAATCCATGCCAAAAATAATGTCAAAATCAGTCATAGCCAATTCTACTAAGTCTGCGGAGGTAACCTTATGCATTATTGTAATGGGGCAGCCTCTATATACCTGCCTCGCTATGACTAAATCCCCAACAGGAGTAGACACGGAAAATGGTTCTGACAAAATTTTAGGACTGACCCCAAAGTTACTAGCAATGTAAGGGGTCACAAAAGACAGTGTAGCTGCCGCGGAGTGTTCGTCCTTAAAAAGTCCCTGATCGGGGTTGCCGCTGCATTGCCGTTTTGAGTAACATGCGCAACAGCCTGTTGGTTGACCTGAGCGGTCAAGGCCTGTGCCAACATTTGAATAGCCGCCCAAAACTTGGCATGGGCAGCTGGCTCTGGTTCCTGAGGCTATTGGACAGGTGGGGATTGCTAACGCTCATGATCATTGCCACCTCCGTGGCCTTCATAATTTTTGTTCCTCCTTTCGTTTATTCTTCTAGGAGCCATTTCTGCAATCGCGAATAGCACGAACTAGAAGGATGGAGAGACTTTTCATCGCACGACATGGATTATGAAAGAAGGGAACATTTCCTAAAACATTTAGTAGCCTCTTCGTTATAGGTGTGGTGCGCTTCACACCAATGAAAAAGACTCTACCTAATGCCTCTTTCAGACTCCCTAGGACACATCTGAACCTATGGCTCTGATACGAAGTTTGTCACGACCCGAGAGTACACTCGAATAGTTGACACGGTACAAGGAGCCCCGAAAGACTCCAAGTCAACCCATGGCGTGAGCATATATATAATTCATGCACATAAGGCAGAAGACTTAACTTTAAAAAAATCATGAATTTCAAGGAAATGTGACATGAAATATAAGTATGGTAATATGTAATCCAAGCATGAATAGAAGAATACTACAATTAAGTCTGAAAGCCTCTAGTCATAACAGACGGGTTGAAGAGACAAGACCCCAACTAACCCCAACATTCTGAAAACAAAAGATAAACAAGGTCTGAGCATGAAGCCCTCGAATCATGAGGACTCACCACTGGAAGCTGAGGGCGGAGCTGAGAGCAAGCTAGGATCGATGTTGAACCTGCGAACCAGATCCTGAAAATAAGGGAGTCAGTACTTGGAAGGTACTGAGTATGTAGGGTATGGAAAAATATACTTAAAAAATAAAAGTTATAGTATTGGGGACATCATGATCATAAAATTGAAATCGTAAGTATATCTTAAGGCTCAAGATTTTCAAAAATGTTCGTAAACCTATCATAGTGGTAACATGTGAGAAAACATTTTATAAAACATAACTTGAGAAAAAGAACATAATCATACATGCATTCAAACCATGAGGAACAATGGGAGATTTCTACAACCGACATACCCCATATAAGAACACATGGAGCCCGACCTGTAAACCTAGTTGGGAGGTCATCCATACCTTGCCAATGGTATGAACCATGAAAGACGTGATATCACTCATGAAGGCCCTGTAGGGCATAGGGTACAATCACTGAGGAGGTCCCAAACATAACCTACGGTGGCTCGTAGTTCTGAGATTCAGGGTGTAACCTAGGCCCCGAACCTACTCGGTGTTAAGTACTACTCCCAAAACATGCAACATGCTCATAGAAATTCATACATGACATGCATGTCTAGTTAAATCATGATAATCATAACATGCTTGAGAATTCATAATACTACCTATGGAATTGGGCCCATGAATCGGCCAAAATCATAGTTCATAAATCATGTGGGCATTGCCCATAGTTTCAATCATACATGAAATGCCTAAATTTATAGGAAACATGATCATAATAACATGAGTAATTGAAAACATGCTTAAAATTCAAAAGTTCGAATCATGCTTGAGAAATCGCCATAACCATGAATTTCACTAAAAATCCCATAATTTGACACATGTGCTTTTAAGGATTTAAATCATCAAATATTGAATAAAATAAGTGAAAACGGCCCAATAATTCAAAACCCATGATTTTAGTCATACTACAACATGCTCATATTGATTTTGACGAAACATGCATTTGGGTTATGACCCATCAAGAATTGGTAATTTAAACGTAGAATTAGGAAGAAATTGGGCATGAGGAGGGACTAAGCTACCCATTCAAAACCCCACATACCTGGAATTACTTTATTCTTAACTCCCTTGAAAATCCCTAGATGGAATCTTGAAGAATTGAAGAAGAACACTTGAATCCCTTTCCTCTTACTCCTCTACTCTTACATGCATCAAATGAGGTTTATCATGAATGATTTTCCCTTAAAAGACCCTGTCCTGACCTCAAAACAATGTAGTTTAGGTCTTAGGAGTGTAGGAAATTACGAGAAGGCCCTTACGAATTCGCAAGAAATAACTGCCAGGTGACCCTAACGGGCGACCTGATGACTCGTTACCAGGGACAATGAGTCGTTGGGTCGTTTCGTCAAGTCCACTGGAAAATTTCACTTGGGCTCTTAACGAAGGAAAGAATGACTCATCCCCCGAGGCAACGACTCGTTACCAGCTTCCGTCAAGTACACTGCCTCATCCTTAATTAAATCCTCAACCTTACCCCACAGTGGACCTGATGACTCGTGGTGCTGACCACGAGTCGTTCCCACACTCGTGGTGACCTCAGCTCATCATCTCAGTCCACCCTTCCCATGACCCACCTGACGACTCGTGGGGGATCCTCATGGGTCGTCTAATGACTCGTCCTGCACTGCTGCAACATTTTCTAGATTTTTCCCTCTTTGACTCCCGGGTCTAATCCTTGGGTTCCTGGGATATAACAATCTGTATACAATTTCTGTCGGCTTTGAAATATTTTCAGCCATTCCCTGATAAGCTGAATCTTATGCATGGCCTCATGTACTAAATTAGGTCCTATTAATTTAGCTTCACCAACCTTAAACCACCTTATATGAGATCTACACCTCTTACTGTATAATGCCTCGAACAGGGCCATCTGAATATTGGAGTGGTAGCTGTTGTTGTATGCAAATTCAATGAGAGGTAGGTGATCATACCAACTTTCCTTGAAATCGATCACGCATGCCCTCAACATATCCTCCAAAGTCTAAATAGTCTGCTTAGCTTGGCCATCTGTCTATGGGTGAAAAGTTGTGCTGAGCTTAACTTGTATACCAAGTCCTTTTTGAAATGACTTCCAAAAGTGCGAGGTGAACTGAGTACCCCTATCTAAAATAATGGACAAGGTAACTCCGTATAGTCTGACTAACTCCTGGATGTATAGTCTAATATAATTCTCTGCTGAGTCTGTGGTCTTAACTGGTAGGAAATGTTTTGATTAGTCATCCGGTCTACAATCACCCAAATTAAGTCATGCTATCGATGTACGAGGTAGACCTATAATGAAATCCATGTTCACTTCTTCCCACTTCCAAGTGGGAATGCTAATATCCTGAGTCATACCCCTAGGTCTCTAATGTTCAACCTTGACCTGTTGGCAATTTTAACACTTAGCCACGAATTCTACAATGTCCTTCCTCATGCCATTCCACCAGTAGACTTCCAAATCAGCATATGCACATCAAGTAACCACAAACCATGATAAATAGGAATCAAGATATGTCATCTAGTAATTAGCAGAGAATCAATTCATTACCAATGCTTTTCAAATGGACAACTAGCAAAATAAAACAGGAACCATGTACCCTCACCGCAAATGAAGTCCCGAACTCACAAATATATGAAAATATGAACATGAAACTGAACAAGTAAGACTCTCACTCTCACAAGAAAGTTTTAAATACAGCACATCAGATACCATAGTCTTTCCCTTAATTTCTCTACTTTGGGTCTTTGGACGGTTAGTCTAGGATCACTATAGAATTTTATTCGACTTATAATGTAGGCTTTCGGGCTGGATATGGTAAATATGAAATTTTTAGTGACTAAACCCTCCTTGGCACTATGTGCACATGGCTCTACTTTTCACTTTTTCAGCTTTTTCCTCCCTTTTCTCCAATTTTATGTAATTGTATGAGTGTGGTGTGTTTTCAACTTTTCATTCATTTTTCTCTTTTGTATTTTCTCTTCAATTTTTCTTTTTCAGCTCTTTTTTCTTCTTTTGTCACACTACACCTCTTTTTTAACCCTTTTCTTTTCTTTTCCTTTTTCACCTCCCCGTGATCTATGTACCCCTACTCTAGCTACCCTCAACATAGGAATTTTACTTGGGTTGAGGTTTACAATATTCAAGGAGGAACCAGGGCCAAAGCAGGTTCATTATAAAAAATGGTTAAGGTTAATCGGTTAATTAAAGAAAAATTGTTCATTTAAGGCTCAAAATTGGGATCAAGGTAATCATATTATTTTAATAGGGTAATTTTAAGCTAAAATAGGCAAAATAAAAATGGCCTATGATCATTTTCTAACCAATCATCCTAAAAACCTATGTAAACACAAACCGGGCAAGTTCTAGATCCTCTACGCAGTATTGAACTAGGTATAGACCTCACCCACTCATGGTACATGTTTTGCATTCATTCTACTTGTTCGGTTCATACATGGATAACTGTAACTACTCATGCTAATATACTAAATGAATCAAAAAGATCCATAGAAATCATGTTTTTCAATCAATAAGTACACAGCTAACCATCAAAATATTTTAAAAAGGGTCAAATTTTTTTAAAAACTTCAAAACTAGTGCATTTTATCGGCTGAGTAATCCTAAGATACTTTCTAATTAAATAAAAACATGCTAAAGATGTTGGTTCTACTAGATATCATGCTCGAGGGAAAAGAAACACGGAAAAAAAACCCTCAAACGAATCCAAAAATCCCAAAAATATACAAGTAAAACCCCTCCCTTTTGAAAAGCATGCTTTGTCCCCGAAGCATAGAATATAAAACATAAGGAAGGAAACATACCTGTGGCGCACTAAGATCTATTGTCATCCTGCGGAGGTGGTACCTTCGCTGCAGTTGTGCCGCTGGCAGTGTCCGACGCACTCAATAGTGTATCAACGGGGGGAATGGTCACCCCCTCAGTAGTAGTGGTTGCTTCTGCGACCTCTAGAATCACTGGGGATGAATGTGGCTTGCCCGAAGGGTATTGACACCGCAAGCTTGATATGGCCAGTGGTGGAGCTACCCGCTCCTCTCGCTCTCTCAAGCAGCTTTGACATATGCTCGTCATGAGTCTGTTGGCTCTCCGATCTTGCCCACTTGTGCTCCTTTTTTTCCTTCTTTCTCTTCTTCTTTAGGGTCTCTTCTATAACATCCTATGAGAACCTCTTTTTCCCTTTTTCTCCCTCAGCTCTAGTCGGCTCCCAATACACCACCAAATCAAGCTCATCATCTATCCCTATGTCGAGGTCAGGAAGAGTGGGGGCTGCTAGAATTGCCAGCTGTCGAGATGACAACTCAGTCACTTAGCTCTGAAGAGCCCCCAACTCCTCACATAGTCTATTAGTGTCAGTATGCTCGGTCATGCGCTTGTTGAAGCGACTCTCAAAGCTGTCTAGTCTGGCTTATAGGACTCGTGCAGCCGCCTCAATCTCAACCTTCACCCAAGGCTTCACATTCTCCATCACAGACTGCACCTTTCTCTCAGCTACGGTCAGTATTTTTGCCATCTTTTAGAGAAATTCCTGAGGCACGAGCATGTATCCTGCTGGGGTCTGGCTCAAAAGGACCATTGGTGGTGCAGCGGAGGTGCTAGGAGCTACCTCTAAATGACCGGAATCTATAGTCGGTGTCTCGTCCTGCTCCTATAAGATAGGGGCATTCACCTGCTTGCCCCCAACTGCCGGTGGTATCGGGATTGCAGTAGAAAGTTGTGCTCAGTTTACTGAGTTCATTTTATCCCAGATGAAGCCAATGTTTATTGTTCGTTGTCCTCCAATCAACCACTCTTTACCACGGCACACGTTGATACCTTCCTCCATACACAGTCAGAATACGAGGCTTGGGAATGGGACGGTAGTGCTCAATCCTATAGCCCAATCCTGAATCTCCTCCGCATTTACCCTCAAAATATTGATGGTGTATCGTGAAATGATACACGAAACTAATGTTGCTCTATCTAAACTGAGGGTATTGTCATTCACTGTCAGTGCCAACCTATGGCGTACTAGCATCCAATAGGCTTTTTCTAAGAAGTTCAATGAGTTCTTAGTGACCTGCTTTCCGCTAGTTACCCATTCTGCCTCCTCCTTATCTTTAGCAATAACCCTAGAAAGCCACTTAATCTGACTCCTCCTCTCCTCATGGCCTAACTGCTTGATTTTCTTCATGGCGTCCACCCGGTAGTCAAACTTCGGTGTAGTGTGGGTTGGAATAAACTGAGGCCCATACAATATCTGTTCACGCAGAAGGATCTCAATCTTAGGCTACGGAGGTAGTTTGAGCTACTTAAGGACTATGACATGAGTGTCATTTACCACCTGGGTAAGGCCAATGGTAGCAGATGCCCTTAGTAGATTCTCTATCGAGAGTGTGTTGCACGTGAGTGAAGACTGGAAGGAGCGGGTGAAGTAGGTACATCGACTTGCACAATTGGGAGTTAGATTGGTTGGCTCGATCGATGGGGGTGTAGTTGTTCAGAATGGGTCATAGTCTTCCTTGGTAATGGAGGTGAAGGCTAAGAAAGATGAAGATCCAACATTGGTAAAGTTGAAGGAAGTTATTCAAAATCAGAAGGTAGAAGTCTTCTCCAAAGGGGGAGATGGTGTACTTCGGCACCAGGGTCGCTTATGTGTTCCAAACAAGGGTGATTTGAGGAGCCAGATGTTGCATGAGGCTCACGGATCCAAATATTCTATCCATCCAAGTTCCACCAATATGTATCATGCCTTTCGAGAAATCTACTAGTGGAATGGCATGAAGAGGGATATTGAAGAATTCGTAGCCAAGTGTCCGAATTGCCAACAAGTGAAAGTTGAGCATCAGAGACTGGGAGGTGTACTTTAGGATATCATTCCTACTTGAAAGTGGGAAGAAATCAACATGGACTTCATAACAGGATTGCCCTGCACTCGTAGACAGTATGACTCCATTTGGGTTGTGGTGGACAGGTTGACCCAGGCTACCCATTTTCTACCGGTCAAAACCACTGACTCATCAAAGGATTATGCCAAATTATACATCCGAGAGCTGGTTAGGTTTCATGGAGTGACCTTGCGCATCATATCGGATAGAGGTACTCAGTTCACCTCTTAGTTTTGGAGATCTTTTCAAAAGGGACTTGGTACACAGGTCAAGCTTAGCATGGCATTTCATCCGCAAATAGATGGTCAGGCGGAGCGGACTATCCAAACTCTCGAGGACATGTTGAGAGCTTGCATTATTGATTTCAGGGGTAGTTGGGTTGAGCATTTTCCTCTTATTGAGTTTGCCTACAACAACAACTATCACTCTAGCATCCAAATGGCACCGTTTGAGGCTCTTTACGGGCAAAGGTGTAGATCGCCCATTGGTTGGTTTGAGGTCGGTGAGGCTTCATTAGTGGGTCCAAATTCAGTCCACGAGGCTATGGAAAAAGTTCAGTTGATAAGAGAAAGGCTGAAAATAGCTCAAAGTCGCCAAAAGTCTTATGCGGATGTAAGGAGAAGAGAGCTTGAGTTCGAGATCGATGATTGGGTGTTTTTGAAGGTATCTCCCGTGAAGGGAGTAATGAGATTCAGAAAGAAAGGAAAACTCAGCCCCCACTATATTAGTCCATACCGGATTGTGAGACGAGTGGGTAAAGTATCCTATGAGTTAGAATTACCTTCAGAGTTAGCTTCAGTTCATCCCGTATTTCACGTATCTCTCTTGAAAGAGTTCTTGGAAGATCCAGCCTTAGTGGTTCTGGTGGAAAGTGTTGGTGTGAAGGATAGCCTCAATTATGAGGAAATTCCCATTGCAATCTTAGATCGTCAGGTTCGGAGGCTGAGGAACAAGGAAGTAGCTTCAGTAAAGGTGTTATGGAGAAATTAACATGTTGAGGGAGCTATGTGGGAAGCCGAAGCGGATATGATAGCTAAATATACCCATTTGTTCCCTACTGGCTCAGTTTCAATTTGAGGTATCAATTTTTGCCCTAAACCTCTATTCAGTTTTTCATGTTCCATTCATATGTGCAAGTTTGTTTTATGATATGATATATGTATGTGATGTCTGAATTCAGTCCAGCTATGTAGTTCTTTTCGAGGGTAGTCATTCCATCAGTTTTCAACTTAAATGATCAGTATTTGCATATGGTGATTGTTTGTTCCTGAGTTTTCTGCATGTTTCTAACATTCGAGGACGAATGTTCCCAAGGGGGAGATATTGTTATACCACGGGGACCCAAGGATCAGACCCGGGAGTCAAACGAGGAAAAATCTGGAAAATGTTGCAACAGTGCAGGATGAGTCGTTTAGACGACTCGTGAGGAGACCCCACGAGTCGTCGGGTGGCTCGTGGGAAGGTTGGACTAAGCTAAGGAGTTGAGGTCCCCACGGGCATGGGAACGACTGGTGGTCAGCTACCACAAGCCGTTAGGTCCACCGTCGGGTAAGGTTGAGGATTTAATTAAGGATGAGGCAGTTTACTTGACGGAAGGTGACCACAACTCGTGGTCACTTGCGACCAGTCGTTGAATAACCCATTACAAGCCCAGTCGACCTGTTATCCATTGTACTTGACGGGTGACCCGTCGAGTCGTTGCCCGTCCTGACGAGTCGTCAGGTCACCCTTTAGGGTCACCTGGTAGTTATTTCTTGCGAATTAGTATGGGCCTTCTCGTAATTTTCTACACTCCTAAGACCTAAACTACATCGTTTTGAGGTTGGGACAGGGTCTTTTAAGGGGAAATCATTCATGATAAACCTCATTTGATACATGTAAGAGTAGAGAGGAAAGAGGAAAGGGATTCAAGTGTTCTTCTTCAAGTTCTTCAAGTTTCCATCTAGGGCTTTTCAAGGGAGTTAAGAACCAAGTAATTCCAAGTATGTGTGGTTTTGAATGGGTGGTTTAGTCCCTACCCATGCCCAATTTTTCTCTAATTCTATGTTAAGTTACCAATTCTTGATGGGTCATAACCCAAATGCATGTTTCCTCAAAAATCGATATGAACTTGTTGTGGCATGTCCAAAATCATGGGTTTCGAATTATTGGGTTGTTGTCACTTGTTTTATTCAATATTAGGTGGTTTAATCTCTCAAAGAATATGTGCCCAAATCATGAGGATTTTTAGTGAAATTCATGGTTATGGTGATTTCTCAAGCATGATATGAACTTTTGAATTTAAGCATGTTTTTCATTACTCACGTTATTATGATCATGTTTCCTATAAATTTAAGCATTTCAAGTATGATTGAAATTATGGGCAATGCCAACATTTCGCTTATGATTTATGAACAATGATTTTGGCCGATCCACGGGCCCAATTCCATGGCTAATATTACAAATTCTCAAGCATGTTATGATTATCACGATTTAACTAGCCATGCATGTCATGTATGAATTTCTATGAGCATGTTGCATGTTTTGGGAGTAATAATTAACACCGAGTAGGTTCGGTGCCCAGGTTATGCCCTGAATCTCATAACTACGTGCCACCGTAGGTTATGTTCGGGACCTCCTCAGTGACCGCCCCTTATTCCCTACGAGGCCTTCATGAGTGATATCACGACTTTCATGGTTCATACCCTTGGCAAGGTATGAACAGCCTCCCGACTAGGCTTACAGGTCGGGCTCCATGTGTGCTCATGTGGGGTATGTCGGTTATAGAAATCTCTCATTGTTCCTCATTGTTTTAATGCATGTATGATTAAGTTCTTTTGGCTCAAGTTATGTTTTATGAAATGTTTTTATCTCATGATTATGACTATCACAGGTCTATGAATATTTTGGAAATCTTGAGCCTTATGATATACTTATGATTTCAATATTTATGATCATGATGTCCCCACTCCTATAACTTTTATGTTTTAAGTATTGTCTTGCATACCTCGCATACTCAGTACATTCCAAGTACTGACCTGCATATTTTCCATGTTGTATCATTTTATGATACAAGATCTGGTTCGCAAGTTCAGCATCGCTCTTAGCTTGCTCTCAGTTCTCAGTGGTGAGTCCTCATGATTCGGGGGCTTCATGTTCGAATTTTTGTCTGTCTTTTGCTTTCAGAATGTTAAGGTTAGTTGGGTTCTTGTTCCTTCAACCCATCTATTATGATTAGAGGCTTTCATACCTATTTGTAGTATTCAGCTAATTACGCTTGGATCATGTACTATTATTTCTTATATCTCATGTCACAGTGTTATTTAGTTCATAACTATTAATCTAATTCTTCTGCCTTATGTGAATGGTTTAGTTATATGCTCATGCCATGGGTTGACTTGGGGTCCCTTGGGACTCCTTGTCCCGTGTCTACGATTTGGGCGTACTCTTGGGTTGTGACATGATGCCTACCAATACTGTGTTTCGTACTGATACTACTCTGCACTTCTTTTCTAAGTGCAGAAACTTACCGCGAAAGATCATCACGGCCTCTAAGGTAGACACATACTCTATAAGGTGAGAGACGCGGAATGGGTTGTTCCACTCCTCCTTTGAAGATGTCTCTCTTTCGGAAATTGCAGCATATCTTACTTTTTAGTTCAAATATTCCAAGACTTGTAGTTAGATGTCGAAGTGCAATGACTTTCAAATCTTGGGGAGTATTGTTTGTTTTGGTTTAGAAGGTTATTATAGTTTTCGGATATTTCATTTCATTTTATTATACATGTTATTTCCTTCTAAATGATTTATGTCGGGATAGTTATTGAGAATCATTGATTCGTCCACCGGAGGGTTAATGTGGGTGTCAATCACAGCCATTTGGGTCATCACAGAACCCGTCCCATCCCATATTACCTAAATCTACTGGGACAGTCCAGGATAAAATCGGGCCAAGATGGGCTATCCCGTCCCATTTGACACCCTTAGTTCCTTCACTTCTGCAATGTACTCTTGATAGAAACTCTTTGTAGTAGACATAATACATAATTGGTTCTTCTAAAGTACTTTATTATGAACACTACCATCCCTTTGTTGAGACTTGTGAAGGACCTAATTCTTGCATATGTCAATTAAGTTTTAATACTCATTTGTTAATCATCAAATCTTCATATTCTTAACCTCAACACATATCTCTTTAGCTCATATAATTCTATAGCTCATTGTTCTTAGCTTAACATTAATAATCAAATAAAATTTTATAAGATTGCAGTTATATTATTCTCCCTGGCATATATAATTCTATAGCTCGTTGTTCTTAGGCTAATATTAATAATCAAATAAAATTTAATAAGATTGCAATGATGTCTCTCTCAATTTTACCCATGAATTCTTTAGGATTAATAACATTTTTGGTTCCTTAATTATTGATATGTTATAATCTATTCTTTGTCACATTTGACAAAGTTGGTATCAGAGATTTCGATTTGTTGACCTCATTGCACTAAGACGGGTCTAGTAGAGTCTCGTGGACCGGTGCGGAGACATCCGTAACTTATCTTCGAGAGGTTGCTGGACTTTGGAAAAAAATACTTTCTTCTTCCATTTAGTGTGAATACTTGATTCTAATTGGTATCTGGTGATCTAAATTGGTATCTAACAGCTCTTATTTCTTTATCTCACATATGGTGAGAACACGTGTGGATGTGAACAGAGAAGTAGCGGATGTGTCGTGAGTTCGCGACACTTTCAATGCTTAAAATTTAAAAAATATGATAATCCCGGGTATGTTTATATAGATATAATGTGTTTTTTGAGTGTTGAAGCAAAATAAGTTCGGTTAGTGAAATTGGCATAACAAGATTAAAATGGGCTAAGTGTGGACTGCCAGCAAGGTAATGAGTTATCGTGTCTCTAGATGACTCGTTCCTTGAGCCGTTAGGTAAAGAAGAGTTTGAAGGCACAACACCTAGTCCAGAAACTGTGATGACCACGAGTTAACATCACAATTTGTCATGTCTAACAACGAGTCATTAGGAAGGTCGTGAGGACTAAGAGTTGAAATTGATCAAAAGACCTAGGAATTAGAACGGAATGATTAACGAGTCATTGTATGACTTCACGACTCATTGGGAGTACTCATCAGGTAAAGCTCAAAAGTTAAGCATCATGGGATAAGTGTCAGGACGAAAGGAGCAACGAGTCATCATGAGACTCGACAACTCGTCATGAACAAGCAGGAGCAGTTGTCCAGAACACTGGAAGTTTTAGGGCTCAGAAGCAACGAGGGACCTCACAACTCGTCCAGTCACTTAACGAGTCATTAGGTGACCCATCGTCCAAAAGGAGCTGTCTGCTGAGGACGAGCCGACGCTATTTTCCATGACTTGTTAGGATACCTAATGAGTCATTGTCACTACTGACCTGCATTCCTTTTTAAATTAGGAAAGGAATTATCTAAGTTTATAAATACTCTATGTAGGTTTCTTTTTGTAGTTTATGCATTATTACTACTTTTGACCATATTGTTCATTGTTGTTGATTAACATTAAGGTTCAAGGAACAAGTTTCATAATTTTGTTCTTGAATTCAGGGATTCAAAAAACTTTGGATTATTAATCTTAGATTCTTGTAGATTTATTCAAGAGGTGTGGTTTCTTCTACGCAGTATTGTAAGTTGCAATTATGATTTATTCTCTAATTTCTAATTGTAATCTTTCAAGCATGAGTAACTAAACCCATAACTAAGGTTGTGGGAACCATGATGAATTAACACACAGAGGTAAAAATACTTAGTAAATCTTGAATGGGGTTTATGCATGTATTGTTTTTCCCTTTACTTTAATTGTTTCTTAACGGTTGCGAACGTTAGAATTTTCCTTCTTCTAACTCACCGGATCAAGGGGGTAATGAATGGGAAAAGAGATTAACAACAGAGATTTGAGGCTATCAACCCTCATTTAATAGCTTGACCTTATCTGAGAATAGCTAATCTGATATCAAGAGTAAGGAGAAATCAAGTATACATCTGCATACAGATCAAGTTGCCTGGTGATAATCATCTAAGTAGGGGATCAACCATTTAGGTGAAGTTAACTTACCGATATTGCATGTTAGACACTGGAATAGATCACTAGTATCAAATGCTTTGTGGTTATGAAGTTATGGGGAATACAATCCTAGTCAACTCACTCTTTGAATTCAATCAATTTTAAATCAAGAATCTACTCATTACTCTCTACTGTTTTCTATTATTTCTTGCTACAATTTCCCCCCATAGGAAATAAGTAAGCCAATTGTAGTAGCTAAACGCATTAACTAAGGTCCTCGCCATATTCCTTGTTGGATTCGACCCCAACCCTGGTTGGGTTCTATATTTGAATATCGACCACTTTATATCTCATTACGAGGTGTAATTTGAGCGACATCAAATTTTGGTGTCGTTGCAATGGAATACGGCTTAGGCTTTTGTTAATTGTGTTTGCTTTGTTGTTGGTCCTTATTTTCTTTTTATTTTTCTTTGTTGTTTTTGCTTCTTTATGGGTCTCAAGTTCGTGTATGCCCAGTATTAGGAGCCGAGGAAATTCCTGGTTCCAATTGATCACGAACTTGAGCAAATCACTGTGGAATTTAAGGAACATGGCCAACACACATGGGAAAGAAACAGTGGAAGAAGCAATAGCCAGAATGTTGGCTGAGGAACAAGCTCGAGCAAGAGATAAAGAGGCAGCGAGGCTTGCTGAAAAGCAACGCCAAGCTGTCGAAGCTGAGCGAGCTAGAAGGAACAGAGGTCTACACCTACAGAGGCACCGGTACTTTGATGATGACAATGATACTGATATTGATGAGGCCGATGCCACTAGAGCTATTATCCCTCCCCCTTTACCTACTGGGTCAAAGTTTGATATTATCAGTGCGATGATCCAATTGCTCAACATAAAGGGGATTTTGGCAGGTCATGTTACTGATGATTCACATACTCACTTGACAAATGTTTTGGGTATTTGCAAAGCATACATACAACCGAGGGTGAGTCGGGATGCGATAAGGCTGAGGTTATTTCCCTTTTTCCTAGGGAATAAGGCAACGATGTGGTTGGTTGAACTGCCAAATGATTCCTTCACTATTTTGAGGGAGCTTAAAAGAGATTTTCTTGAGAGTTCTTTCCACCTTCTAGAGAATTGTAGCTAAAAGATGAAATTTATAACTTCAAGCAGTTAAATTCTGAAGTACTTCATGAGATGTGGTTGCAGTTCAATAAGAAGCTGAAAAAGGTGCCCAACCACAGGATCTCAGACAGATAGTCTTGGAAATATTTTATAGGTCTCTGAATGCTAATACCAAGGCAGTGGTAGATACTATATCTGGCGGTACATTCATAAGTCATACATATGATGAGGCCGCCGAGGTCCTTGATAGGATCACCAAAACCAACTGTGCGTAGCACACAAGAGAGTCAGAAGTCCGAGCTGGTACTTATGCGGTGGGTATGTCTGCGGAGCAGAGAAGAAAGCATGAAGAACGAGATCATGATATTGCTGAGATCAAAACCACAATGGGCCTTCTTGCTAAACATATTATGGGAGCCGGGACAGAAAAGGTGAATGCAGTTGGTTCTAAGGGCAAGGCCCCAAGAAATGATGGAGGTGAGTCAAAGTCTGAGGAGGAAGAAAATTATTTAAATGATCAAGGGGCGGGTTTTTGGACCAACATACAAAGGTCTAACCAAAACTCATGGCGTCAAGGTCAGGGGAACCAAGTCAGAACTATTACAATGACAACAACTACAACCGGGGCCAATACAGGGATAGGAGTACAAGCAGAGACAATGGTCACTGGAAAAAGTGTGAGGAGTACAAAAATGGTATAAGAGGTCTCTATTTTCCTCCAAGAAACCGTGAACCAGAGTCTAGAGATTCAAGGGTGGAAGATATGTTGTCGAAGGTACTCAAGCAGATGGAGGCGACAGATGGCCATTTTAAGGAACTCCGCACTGATATTTCTGGTATGAACCAAAAGATGGAATCACATGCCATTGCCATTAAGCAGATTGAGCAGCAGCTTGGTTAGATGTCTATTGCTATGAACCAGAGGCAAAAGGGCACGCTTCCCAACAATACAGTTCAGAATCTGAAAAATGACAGTCATTGCATACATGTCACTACTAGGAGTGGAAAGGCGACAATTGATCCTCCTATTCTGGTTATGACTGATCAAATAGTCGATCCCTCATTGATTGATGATGATAGGGTGGCGGACTCCGAGGAACAGGCTTTGATTGATGATGCAATTGAGAAGACAGCGCCTAGTAATACAGAGGAGCATTGGTCTGAAAAAGGAAAAGAGAAGGAGGTAACTAAAAAGATAATGCTCACTCTTATACCTCCTCCCGCTTTCCCGCAGAGGCTGAAGAAGAAGATCGAAGATAGGAAGTATCACAAATTTATTTCAATGCTGAAATAATTATCTGTGAACATCCCATTAGTCGAGGCACTTGAGCAGATGCCTGGAAATGCTAAATTTATGAAGGACCTTGTCACTAGAAAGAGAACCGTGAGCTTTGTACCTATTGATAATTTGCACCACTTTAGTGCAATAGCATCTCGGGTCTTTTGTGCAGAAGAAGGAAGACCCTGGAGCTTTCACCATATCGTGCACTATTGGAGCCTTTAATTTTGCTATGGCGTTGTGTGATCTGGGTGCAAGTATAAATATAATGTTGTTAGCAGTGTTTAAGTGTGTCCCATATGGAGGAAGGAAAGAGAGAGCTGGTGAAGGATGTGCATCATCTTGCAAGGTTAGGAGTGAGATTGGTTGACTCTACCGATGGCGGTGTTGTTGTTCAAAGAGGATCTGAATCATCCTTGGTGAATGATGTGAAATCTAGACAAGATGAGGACCCGACTTTGATAAAGTTGAAATAAGTCGTTCGAAGTCATAAGGTAGAGGTTTTCTCTCAAGGAGGAGATGGTGTGCTTCGTACTAGGGTCGCCTATGTGTCCCAGATGCTGATGATTTGAGGAGCCGGATATTGTATGAGGCCCATGGATCCAGGTATTCCATCCATCTGGGTGTCACCAAGATGTATCGTGATTTATGAGAAATCTATTGGTGGGATGGAATGAAGAAGGATATTGCAGAATTTGTAACCAGATGCCTGAACTGTCAGCAAGTAAAGGTTGAACATCAAACACCGGGAGGAGTACTTCAGGATATCAGCATTCCTACTTGAAAGTGAAAAGAAATTAAGACGAATTTCATAACAGAATTACCTCGTACTCGCTAAAAATATGATTTCATTTGGGTGGTGGTAGACAGGTTGATCAAGACTACCCATTTCCTACCGGTGAAAACCACATATTCAACGGATGATTATGCCAAACTGTATATCCATTACATGGAACGCCCTTTTCCATTATTTCAAACTGAGGTACTCAATTTACCTCTCAATTTTTGCGGTCTTTTCAAAAAGGGCTTGGGACTCAGGTTAGCTTAGCACAGCATTTCATCCACAAACGGATGTTCAAGCGTAGGGGAAAATTCAAACTCTCGAATACATGTTGAGAGCTTGCGTGATGGACTTTAAAGGTAGTTGGGATGATCACTTGCCCCTGATCGAGTTTGCTTACAATAACAGTTATCACTCCAGTATCCAAATGGCACCGTTCGAGGTTCTCTATGGGCGGAGATGTAGATCGCCCATCAGATGGTTTGAGGTTGGTAAGGCAGCTATGATAGGGTCAGATTCGGTTCATGAGGCTATGGTGAAGGTTCAGTTGATAAGGGATAGGCTGAAAATCGCTCAGAATCTTCAAAAGTCATATGTTGATGTGAGGAGGAGAGAGTTGGAGTTCAAGGTGGACGATTGGGTATTTTTGAAGGTATCTCCCATGAAGAGAGTCATGCGGTTTGGGAAGAAAGAAAAACTCAATCCCTATTATGTTGGTCCCTACCGGATTATGAGAAGAGTTGGTAAGGTAGCGTATGAGTTGGACTTGCCCTCAGAGTTATCTTCCGTGCATCTTGTGTTTCATGTATCGTTTTTGAAGAAATATTTGGGAGATCCAGTTCTAGTACTCTCGGTGGAAAGCATTGGTGTAAAAGATAGCCTTAGCTATAAGGAAGTTCCAGTGGAAATATTGGATCGTCAAGTTCGGAGGATAAGGAACAAGGAAGTTGCTTCAGTTAAAGTATTATGGAGGAATTAGCATGTTGAAGGAGCTACGTGGGAAGTCGAAGTGGATATGATGGCTAAATACCTACACTTATACTCTACCGGCTCAGTTCCGACTTGAGGTACCAGTTTTTCCCTATAACTCTATTTAGTTTTCATGTTCAAATCATGTGTTCAAGTTTCTATTATGTATGTGGATGTGTGTGAAGCATGAAACCAATTCATCTATGTGATATAAATTAGAGGTAGTAATTCTATTAGTTTTCAATTTGAATGATCAGTATTTGAATATGATAATCGCATGTTTCTGTTTTCCGCTTGTTTCCTACATTCGAGGACGAATGCTCCCAAGGGAGAGATATTGTAATACCCCGAAAGTGCCTAAGAATAGACTTAGGAGTTAAAAGTTTAAAACTACTGAAACTAGGAAAAACATCACAGGACGAGAGGTGTAATGACTCATGGTTGGAAACCACGAGCCGTTGTTACCATCGTGGTTTTAGGAGTCCGGGTGGCAGTGGAAGCAACAACCGATGTAACGAATCATTGTGGGAAACAACGAGTCGTCGTTTGTAGTCGTGGTGAGAGATGGACTTTAGCATTTGGGGAAGTAACGGGTCACCCAACGACCCGTCATGAGTAACAATGACTCATTGTCAGCAGTCGTTGTCTACATGGTCGAATTTCCAGTGGACTTAACGGACGGACACCACGACCCATTGGTGGAAACAAAAAGTCGTGGTGAGACTCGTTGAGAGGAAGTTCAGAAATTTCCGAAGGGCAAGCAACGATCGATTCAACGACCCGTTGGACCAAAGGATGAGTCATCCTACTAGCCGTGGTTTGATTCCGGAAGCAAGGCCTGGGCAGTGCAGACGATGAGCCATACCACGAGTCGTGGTAGCTTCCAACGACTCGTTGGATTGTATGTCTCTAATTTCTGTTTGTTTCTAACATTCAAGGATGAACGTTNGCTTCCAACGACTCGTTGGTACACCCATTGGTTAACCTATGCAGATTTTCAATCTAAATTCATTAAGGGCATTTTCGACCTTTCTATGCTATAAGGCCCTAAACTACATCGTTTCATGTATTTTTCTGGGCATTTTAAGATAGGTTAAGTCTCTATTGCATAGATCATTCCCATGCATGCATACTAAGGGAATTCTAGAGAGATCAAGCATAGAATCAAACTTTTTCCTATCAATTCCTCCTTGGGCATTCAAGAACTTCATAATCTGATCTTACCCAGGTATGTAGGATTACGAATGGGTGCTTTCCTTCACACCCATACCCATTCTATATTAATTTATAGAAGTCTACCAAAAATCTATTGGGATTTCAATTCAATTTTTGTGAATTTCTAATGATTTTTGCTAATGCACTTTTATGATTTATGATCTACCATCATATTTTATGAGTTTTAATCAGATTTTACATTTATTTTACTTCTAAAATTATTGATTTCGATTTCTACTAAGTTAAGCCTAATTATGCATGATCTATGATGAATTGATTTATGATCTACTCTTTAATTGTTGATATTTACAAACCCAGCATGATTTATAACTTAAAATATGGATTTATTCAATTACCCATCATAATTTGATGATCTACAAGTATGCATGAACCTTATGATTTATGAATTATATTTTGGCCGACTCACGGGCCTTGATTCATGGCTAGTTCACGTATTTACAAGCATGTTTATGATTATCATAATTTAACTATCCCATGAATTTATTCATGTTATACCATGAGCACTATATATGTTTTGGGAGTAGTATCGAACACCGAGTAAGTTCGGGGCCTAGGTTCTGCCCCGGATCTCATAAACTACGTGTCACTGTAGGTATGTTGGGACCTCATTTGTGACTGTCCCCGGCCCAATCAGCCCTTTTCATGGTTATATCACACTTTCATGGTTCTACCCTTGGCAAGGTACGAACAGCCTCCCGACTAGGTTTACAAGTCGGGCTCCATGTGTGCTCATATGGGGCATATTGGTTAAGAGAATCTCCCACTGTTCCTCATGATTTATGCATCTTTAAGATTACGTATGTTGGCTCAAGAAATGTTCATTTTGGTTTTTCTCTTATGATAATGGTTACGATTGTATTACGGATGCTTTGAAAACCTTGAGCATTTTGATATGTTGTGTTACGATATTTATGACATAAGCATGATGTCCTACTCTTATGATGTTTTATGAGATTTTTACATATTTTAAATGTCCATTTACTTACCTTGTATACTCGGTACATTCCACGTACTGACCGCATACTTTCTATGTTGTATCTTCTTATGATACAGGTTCTGGATCTCAAGCTCATTCTCATATCTGGATCATCTCAGAGTGTACTTTCAGCTTATTGGTGAATCTTCATGTTCCGAAGGACATTCGACACATATTCATGCTATTTTATGTTTCAGTACTTGTCCGGGTTAGATGGGGGTGTTGTCCCATCAACCTATCGTATGTAGTAAAGGCTTTTAGACAGTGTGTAGTACTCAGCTTGCGTGTATGTCTAGTGATTCCTTACGTTATCTTATGCTATGATTATGTTTAAGCTTCTGCTATGCCTTATGATTAGTTTTTCGCATAGAGTGAATGAAGTTAGATATATGCTTATGCCATGGGTCGACTTGAAGCCTCTCGGGGTTTCTTATCTCGTGTTATGATCCGAGTCTACATTCGAGTCGTAACAATAACCTATATTTGCATACGTAGTTTCAAGAACGAAGCCTTCTCGGTTAATAATACTACTCCCCTTTTTATTTCATAAAGTGATTTACTCGAAATCATAATTAAGCAGTCAAGCTTATCATCATAAGTCATCATTGTATCATAATAATAGTTCATCATTGTCATAAGACTTTGAAATTTATAAATCTTCTTGTCGTGATCATCTTTTATAATAATTATCAAAACTTCTCTTTTAGAGGAAAAATCATAGTTCATAAAGTCAGTAAAATTGTTCCTTTAGAGGAAAAATCATAATTCATAAAGTCATTGAAACTTCTCTTTTAGAGGAAAAATCGTAGTTTGTAAAATTGACACTTTTCATAAGAGGGCTTATGAAACTCATAAAAGGATCGGAAAGATAATAGACATACATAGGGACTTATGGAGTAATCAAGAATGATTATAAAACATACGTAGGAACTCATAGAGCTTTGAAAATATTCATCATAGAAATAACGTTCTTGACCTAAATCATAAAAACTCAAGAAGAAGGAGAATTTCATAAGTAAATTCTTAAGAGAAATCATCAAACTCTAACTTTGAAGGAATTTCGTATCTTTCATGCTTTCATAATTTTGTGCAAAAAAACATAAATTTTTTGGAAAGGATGTATCATAGAGGATGAGAAACATCATAGGTAAGTCTTGAATTTCATAAGAATCAATAAGATCAAAGAATCGTATTTTTATCATAACTCTAACTCATACACGAAGGAAAAGCTCATAGGCATGAATAACATAGCGCGGAGAAGAACAATGAGGTTTCCACATGTAGAGATAGCCTTATATATCTTATCCTTGGCCTCCCAATAATCACCGCAAAGCAACAATCCTTTTATAACATTAATCTACAACAATTATATGGATAGGAACGACAATCAACACCTTAACGATGAATTTCAAGTCATAGAGGTATTGAATACCCGGAGGGCATAGGATATTCAAGCTTCCTATGGTTGGGGTGTACTAACACCCGCCTCTTTATACTGCCTATTGACAACATGCATAACCATTTCAATTTCTACCAAAATAACCACACCCATACTCAATACCAAAACTGTACCATAACCGTAACACGTGGGTCATCACATGAACTCATGGCTTCCTAGCACCGTCCCATGAGTTCTAACCTTAGTACATCCCTAAAGAGTAGAAAATAATACTCATACAAGATTTTTTATAAGTTACTTACATTAGAGGAAAAATTCGTGCTAAAGATTTCAAGTCTTGAACCCAAAAGTCGTTCTTGATCTTGCTAGAGAAGAGAGAAAGGATTTGATGTCAAAATCTTGAAAGAATCGTGGCTTTATGTTGTAAGACTATGGGAGATGTTTTTCCATGATTAGAAGGGTTTCTTAGAGCTTCTGGGGCTGTTGGAGTCGAGTTGGGGTGAAGAAATAAGGAAGTGAATCCAAAATCATGTTTTAAATAGTGGCTTAAATCATTTACGAAATAATTGCGTTTTGTGGTCAATCCGCAGGCTGCACTTTTCAAAGCGATGGCCGCAGTTTGGTCCATGTTTTTGGACCCTCTACTGACCGGTCATCACGACCGGTCACTGCTGTGTTTCACGGCCAATCAACGGGCCATGCTTCCCAAGGCGCTGACCGCGTTTTGATCCGTGGTTCGCAACAACTTGACAGTGATTTAATGAAATGCCCATAACTTTTTACCTGAACTCCGATTGATGCAAGGTCAGATGCATTGGAAAGAAGATTCAAAGGGCTTCAATTTAATGAGTATAATCACCCAAAAATACTTCTTAAATTGGGATCTATAGTCGTTTAAAATTGACTCTTATTCATAAACTTCACATACTCTTCACTCTTGTCTCTGTACATGTTTCCGTTCTCACATATGGTCAACATTCGGCCCATACTTCCCATGTATGCTATGTATATGGCTTTATGGCATTGGGATGGATAGTCGTTTAAAGTTTATCTCTTATTCATAAACTTCACATACTCTTCAATCTTCTCTCTCGTAACTGTTTCCCTTCTCACATATGGTCAACATTCGGCATATACTTCTCATGTATGCTATGTATATGGATTTATGGCTAGGAATAGTAGTTTCCAAGTCTCACATCTCATTTACGATTCAGGTATGGTCTGTGCTCTTACCCGCTCTTGGCGAAAGTCACGACAATCGACCTCTTTCAATTTCTAACCAACTCCAAACTTTCTTAACACATTGTAGCTCATGATTGACTCTGCAAACACTTAATACTCATCAAAAAAATGTCAAAATCTTACCCACATACATAAAATGTTTCAAATCTTAGTATGACGGTACAAAGTATTACATTTACCTTTCAATCAAACATTGTTTCTATGACGCGTTTTTCCAATAAAACAAGTATTAGAACAACATGAAGAAACAATTACTAAATTAGATCAAATTCTTAAACATGATCATTTATCAATTTAAAATTTATTTTTAAAAAAACAGAAAAACTAAAAAAAATAAAAAAAATAAAAAATTTTGGGGTTTTTTTTTTTTTATAATAAGCTATTTAAAAATTAATTATTATTAATATTTAAAAATGCCTGAGAGAATTAAGTAAAATACATCTCTAATATGTACTAGGTCAATAGGAGCTACCTATGAAACCAATGGAGTATCCATTTTTAGAAAAGCTATTTAGTAGGCTTATAAAAAAGTTATGTAAATATCTTTTCCATCCCTTTTTAAATATTTTCTTAATTAAAATGATAAGAATAAATTGATCTAATATATATATATATATATACTCCTTAAATAATTTTTTAAAACACCAAATATTTGAAAAACTTCAGTTTATTAAAAACAACTATCATATGATGATATGAAACTGCAGAAAATAATTTTTCTTATCTTATTCTAGGTAGTACGTTTTCTTTGTGTAACCAAAAGTATTGGAAGTTTAGAATCAAATATTTTCTATGATTATAAGTTGTAAAAAATTAATTGTAGATATAAAAATTTGAATTTTGTAGTAAACATTTTATTTAGATTTATTTATCTATATTAAAAACACGAAGGTACTTAAAAATATTAATTGAATTTTTGTCTTTTATTATAATATTTTACAATAAATAAAATTATTTGTAAAAGAAAAGCTCCTTTATTTAATATTTTAGAATTGACTAAAATTTTTGCTTCTTAAACTTTTTCTTATTTAAACTATATTAAAATCCTGACATTTAAGACTTTAAAATAAACTACAATTTTGTTACCTTATATCAATACATTATTTATTAAACTAATTAATTATCTATCACAAATTTTTAACTCACGGTACCAGAAAATAAATTAAAGAGTATAATTTTATTATGCATTAATACATTAAAATTTTTCTTTTTTTAAAAAATGTATAATCAAAAATAAGAAAAATAAAATAGAAACACAACATGCTCTTTCTGTTTCAATTAATCGAGTCTTCAGCTATTCATTTTCTTTAATTAAATTTACATTATTTCTTCCATTTCAATTTACGTAAAGATGTTTGACTAGACATATAGATTAAGAGAGAGAAAAACAAAATTGCGTTGAAATCATCTTATAAAGGGTAAAATTAAAAGTTCAAAAATAATTATTACTAAATATTTAAAATTTTAATATTTAATTTTATCGTTTTTTAAAATTATTTGATTTAGTATATTTGTGTTTAAAAATTCATTAAATAGTTATTTAATTATTTTTTAATATATAAGATTTATATTAACTAAACTTTTATGTATTAAATCCTTCCTTATTTGAAATATATAAAAAAAAAAAATATTTAGAAATATAAAAATGATTATGATTTTATCTTTTAAGAAATAATTACATATTGAATAAAATTATAGCTATAATACAAATCAATCTTATGTTTATGATTTTTAAAAATACAATTGAAAATGGCAGCCACACAAACATCTCACATAAATAGAGTTCGGAGAAGGATTGCATCCCAAGAAGTATGATATCAATAATCTACCCTAATGCAAGCATTAATGGATATTTTCACTAATTTTGATGAGTTCTTGATTTGGAAGATCAATTACAAATAAATAAATGCATTTGTGATATAATATCAATTTATTAGTGTCAAAACAAACCAGTAATAACTCATAGTATGATTTTGTAAGTACTAATTGTTTAAACGAATAACTTATTCTATACGTTCTAATCTACTATAAAACTTGGTATTACGATGTATTTTCATAATGCTGATATTTATTATTAAATGTTACTACATCAATAGTATGGTAATACAAATTTTGTAATAATTAACATGAATTATACATATAATGCATGTATTTAAGTGTTCATATTAAAGTGCATGATCTTTTTACTTTTCAATTGAACACTATTTCTACAGGTTTTTGTTCATTGAAACAAGTATTAGAACAAACTAAAGAAAAACTACTAGATTGATCAAACTTTTAAACATAATCATTTATCAATTTAAAATTGTAATTTTCTTTCTAAATTCTTATATATATGGTTACACAAACACATCATTTAAATATTATTTATTTTATTTTTAAAATTTATTTTTATTAATACAAGGGACTCCGCACGGAGTGAGTATGTTAAACTAGTTATTTTAAATTTGAAAAACAGTTTAATAAGTTGTTTCCAACTGACTTTTCACTTTTAAAGTTATATTTAAGCATAACAATAATAACATATATTAGTAAAGTTCAAATATTAAACTAATAACAATAACATACTTAATGTAGTCACACCACAAAATCACATAACTCCAAATAGTCTTTGCAAAAAATATAATTAAACACATCTTCATCTTAATTCTTAAACTCCAACTTTATTAAGTAAAAAATATTTTTGAAATTTATGAGCAAAAGCCTTCTTAATCTTTGGTACATGGAGAATTCAATGTTAATTTTGGTTAATAATCTTGTTTGCTTGCAGGGATTGTAGTGTGGTTTTGTCCATTCATCAACTTTCAATCCACTGGTTTTCTATATTATCATCACATCCCTTGCGTCTTGTGTTTACAATAAGTTTCTTGCTAAATTGTAAAATGTTCTCAATAATTTTATACAATTTTTTAGGTATCAATTGTTATATTCACGCATTTTAATATTAAAATTATAATATTAAATTTATGATAATTAGTAAAATAAAGTGGAGTTATGTAAGTTGTAATTCATGTAATCACTGTAACATGTTCTTCGTTAATATGTTCTACTAATTAGTTCATTATATCTCAATTAATTATCGACATTCTTGACATTTACTTGTGGAAGAAATCCTACACCTATATAAAAGATGTTTCTTCCTTGTATTGATGGATATAAAAAGTAGAGAAAGATGAGATATGTGGAAAATATTGTAGTGTATTTTGAGGTAATAGTGAAAGAGAGTTGAGAACGAATAATATTTTAAGTTTTTAACCAATTCACTATACAAAAAAGAGCTATGTTTATGTTGAAGGAAGGTGTTTTTTGGTGGGAGCTTGGACTCTTCAACTATTCTAGAGTTGTTTGAGTCATACGACGTTGTTAGGTTGTTGTATCCTGAAGGGGAAATTACTGTTGGATCGATGAAGATTACACCGTAATGGACTTAAATATTCGCGCCTTAACCTGAATCTTTATTCATTTTATTTTCAAATGCACATTTATGGTATATTCAATGGCACTAACTTTTCTTGAAATATTCAGTTGAAGTAGAAAATATATTTTTGTTTGGATATAAATTTTGAAGTTATTGAAAAATTTAAACTTTGTGAATAAAAAATTATTTCAACTTTCAATACTTTTTTCTTTTTCAATTTTGATCAAACATTGTTCGCCACCTATTTCAGCGTGAGATACCTTACCCCCGTTGAAGTTATAACTTATAACTAGAAAACATGGTCGCGCTTTGCACAAGCATTCAGATATATGTGTTTGAATTAATTTTCTTTCTGATCAATTATATATTTGGTATGTTATCCGAACATATCATTATTTTTGTTTTCATTGTATTAAGAAGATTCTAATGATGAAAAATAAAGAAGGTTATCAAGTTTAGAATCTATTAATAAATGGATAGTATATTTCGAATAAATAAATTAAAAAATATTATCTAATAACAATTTTATTTTATATTTATTATATTAAATGGGTATTGATAATATAATTTGATGGGCACATGTGTTTTTTATTGAGATACAAATGAAGGTTGCACCTTAAACTACAACAATATTCTCGTACATTTTCTCATGGAAGTGTAACAAATATTTTGTAGAATGAAAATGATTGTAAAATAATAAACAAGTACATCACAGTGAAGGCGGGGAGTGAGTTTTAAAGAATAAAATCGACTTTCGGACAAATTATAGAAATTGAATCTTGTATAATCGTTATAGACACAATCTTTGAGTTGAAAATTCAAGTGGTTTCTGAGATAATTATTATGACGATGAGCAATAAGCAGCGATTTTCATGACTTGCAAACTGCAGTCATGCGGGAGGAAGTCACCAATGCTTACTTTTTCACTATCATCCCCATAATTTCTATGAGGATGTCTTTTTCTCATATACCCATTAATTATATTAATTAAAAAGAGAAACAGAGAAAAATGATGCATACTTCTGCTTTATTTTTATTTTTTTAACAATTATGTATGAATGAATTATATTTAATGGGTAAGAATTTACTGCATCTTCTCCTAAAGTCCAATAACATGTTGAGTCCCAAACCAGAATTGAGGAACCTACCAATCCCTCTTTTTCCCCCAAAACTTAATCATATTATTTTAAATTAAAAATACATATACTTAAATGCTCGTGCCGAAGCAAATTCACATTGCATAATTTATTTATAATTGGAGACTTGATATTATATACATTCTCTCACTTTCTATTGCTCCATAATTATTGTACATGGATAATATGAACTATTGTAAACAGAGTTACTATTTAAAACTTCTCAAAATAAAAAAAGGGTAAATGAAAATAAGACCAAAAAATGAGAAAAAATAAGCCTTGTTAATTAAAGGGATATGTCATGTAAACGTGCCATCATAAAAGGAAAAAGAGAAAAAAAAAATCCTCAAATGAAAAGAACAATTCATGAAAATTGGAACTAAAAGGAAAAGGAAAATAAAACTAAATAATGTGTTAATTATATTTTTCATATGCTATGCAAAAAATGAAAATCCACAAATTAATATTAACAAAATAAGATTCTATGCTATTATTTCATAATAATATTTTTATTTATTATTGCAAATAAAATTTATATTAGCTATATTTAGAGGACATTTGAAATTTTAAAAAGAAATGATAACCAACAAATAAATGAAAAACTAAAAGAACAAATAGGAAAATAAGTTTGCTTGTTCAAGGGATGTGCAGCTTAAATTTTTCAAACAGAGAAGAAGATAGTCCTAAATAAAAATAGCAATTACTGGGAGATCGTAATGAAAAGGAAAAATATTCGACCAAGAAAATGTGAGATTTGTAGTAACCATATTTGACAATTCTTGTGGTGATTTTCGTGATTCTATAGTAAATTGCATACAATAATTTTGTGTGACTTTTCGGGTGAAAAATTTATTCAATATCAAAATAAAATATACCACTATTAATTAAATTAGAAATAAAGATTAAAAAAATTATCATATCTTCCATACACAAAATATAAAAATTGATATAATTCATTACAAAAATCTTGTTGGAGAAATAAAATACTATTGAAACTTAAGCACAATAAACACGAAATTTCCCCTTATACTGTTGATTTTTTCTATCTCATTTGATTTTAAATTTGGTATGAAAAAATGTTTTATGTCCATAACAAAGCTATCACATTTGTGCTTGTATAGTGCAATCTGTTTAGATAATTTTTAAAAAATAATAATAATTTCTTCATATTCTTCACGTAATCTCTGACCTCTGTTTCTTACACATCTATATTTCTGTAATTTTATATCAAGAACTTAATTAAATTATTACACATATATATATAAAAATTGAACAGAAAAATAGGAGAATATATGAGTTTCTTAAACAGGCATTTTAAAAAGCAAAGTTCTAATAAAACAATTGAGAGAAAATTAAAAGAAGGCTAAAAGCAATAACAAGACTCACCATTTTGGCCACGAAATATATTAGATCTAGTGATAATCTCTTGAACTTTTCTTTTATAGATGTTCTGAAGCGATCGTGGGACTTTTGGAGAACGGCTAATTTGGAACCAGACCAGGTAACTTTAAAGGTGGTCCTAATGTTCGATTCTGAAGAACCAACGATTCTATTGGTGACCCATTCAAAAGAAGTTGGTCGCTTTCTAATATTAATTAGAAATGAAAAGAATTAGTGGGAAATAATTAAATGAAATTCTGACCTTTAATAGATGTATAATGATGTCATTTTACTTTATAAATATTTAGGAAAATTAATTCTAACATGAGTTGTCCATTGGTTGCATCTTTTCTATTTATTTATTTATTTATTTAAAAACACAACACTTATTTATTATTTAAATGGTATATTAGTCTTTCAATATTTAAAGATTATTTTCGTATTTTAATTTTTCACTTTTTAAATTTTTACTTATATAATAATATATGTGTGTGTGTTTAATTTTTTTAATTTTTTTAATTTTTTTAATTTTTTTAATTTTTTTAATTTTTTTAATTTTTTTAATTTTTTTAATTTTTTTAATTTTTTTAATTTTTTTATCTTTTTTGATTTTTTTAATATTTTTATTTGTTAGTTTTTTATTTAATCATTTATTATTATTTGAAGGGTATATTAGTCTTTTAATATTTGAAAGGTATTTAGTATTTTAGTACTTCATGAAAAATATAATACTCTATTATATCAGGAAATTTAAACATGAAATAGATGAAAAAGGCGTAAAAGAAAGATTACAATTTTTTTTTGTCTTGAACAGTAATCAATATCCACTTTTATTCAACTCAATATAAATATGGATAAAAATGCCCATCCATAGTTTTTTTTTTCGAAAAAATAATATAGACATAATCAAGAATAACAAAGTTGTCAATTTTTATTGATTCATAAAGGAATGTAAAAAGGTTGTGCAATAATATTATTATAATATAGAAGATAAAAGAAATGAAGAATAAAGTGAAGATGAAAGAAACAAAGAATAAATAAAGAAATAATCATAATAATAACTAAATTGTTATGAAATAATAAAGAAAGAACAAGAATATTATAGATAAAGAGAGAAGTTCTTTGTTTCTTTGATGGGATCCTCTTGAGGAGTTAAAGGGATTATCAGGGATTCTATACAATGAATGGAAAAACCCTTATTTATAAGGGTAAACTTACTTGGTAACAAAGTTACAAACCCTAACTTTCCTTCTAAGAAATAGACATTCACCATAAATAGAAAAATATATTTATAACACTCTCCCTTGATATCTATTTGATAGATAATGTATCTCGTTAAAACCTTACTAGAAAAATCCAGTGGAAAAAAATCTAGTGAAGGAAAAAGAGTACACATATCTAATTACGCATTTTGGTTGCCTCATTACAAATCTTACAAGGAAAACCTGGGCTGGGACAAAACCTCGCAAGGGAAAAAGAGTACAGCGCGTACACTCCCTAATGAGAACATCCTTGAATCTTTGCATCCCGGTCTGCTGCACCATGTTTTTGAAAGTTGCAGTTGGTAGAGATTTGGTGAATAAATCAGCCACATTGTCACTTAAACGAATCTGTTGCACATTGATATCACCATTCTTTTGGAGCTCATGTGTGTAGAAAAACTTTGGCGAGATGTGCTTCGTTCTATCTCCTCCTTTATGAATCCTCCCTTTAGTTGTGCTATGCATGCAGCATTATCTTCATACAAAAATTGTGGGTACTTTGCCACAGTTCAAAACCACATTTTTCTCTAAAATGAGATGTATCATGAAACTCAACCACATACATTCTCGTATTTGCTTCATGAATAACTATTATCTCAGCATGATTTGATGAAGTAGCTACGAGAGACTGCTTTGTAGATCTCCAAGATATGGCACCTCCACATAGCAAGAACACGTAACCAGTTTGAGATCGAGTTTTGTGTGAGCGATAAATACCCAACATCAACATAACCAACAAGATCGGGACTGCAATTATTAGGAATAAAATAAACCCATATCGGTAGTCCCTTTGTAGATACCGCACTATGTGTTTTATCCCATTCCAATGTCTCCTAGTAGGGAGTAGAACCAACTATACCTTGCTAACAAATTAACCGAAAAGGCTATATCAGGTCTTGTAGTATTAGCAAGATACATTAGCGTATCAATCACACTAAGATATGGTACTTCAGGACCAAAAATTTATTCATTCCTTTCTTGAGGTCGGAATGGATCCTTATTCACATCAAGTGATCGAACAAACATCGAGTACTTAATGGATGTGCACCATCCATATAAAATCTTTTCAACACCTTTTCTGTATAGGCAGATTGATGAATAAAGACACCATTTTTCAAATGCTCAATTTGCGTACCAAGACATAATTTGTCTTTCCAAGGTCTTTCATCTCAAATTCTTTCTTTAAATAATCAATTGCCTTTGAATCTCTATTGAGTTCCAATAAGGTTTATGTCATCTACATAAACAACAAGTATGACAAACTCCGATGTTGTTTTCTTATTTGATTTTTCTCATATAGAAATTATGAACAAGTTTGTCGAAACTTGTAAATGCTTCGTGCATTTCGATTCCTTCATGATTTTCATATACAAATTTCTGTCAAGTGATAACATTCATTAGTATTTAAATGCGTGACATCTTCTAGTGTCTAGACTACAGGTCCAATAAGCTTTACGCTTATCAATACGCATCATTTCACTTGATAATTATTTCTACATTAACATACTTTAATAGACGTAGAATTCAGATCCTCACAATATTTTACAATATTGCGCGCTATATTGTATCAAAGATATCATCGACGATCATTTTGATATCAGTTTCAATGCGACATAACTTATTGAGATCTCTTCATTTTTCGTCATTTTCGATACCTGAATCTTTGCCGTGGTTTTATGAAGTGTTATGTCGTGGTGCTTTCTTAAAGCACTTCTCTCATCATTATGGCCATCTTAATCATTTGCTCCTCTCCTTTTCAAGGAGTTCTATATTTAAAAACTCGTTTGGTCTAACACGCTTCAAGCGTCTCATAGACCCTGTCATTCAAGGACCTTATTAATTGAAGCATTTGCAACTAAATTATAAAATAGAGTTAGCAAATATATTTGGCAATTGATTTGCAATATTTTGCAAGTGAATTATCTATTGAACTTTAAGTTCACTTTTTTTTCCCAAGGATCTAGATAATTCATCCCACACTCAATTTTCAGTTGCTAATCACTTCTCCCCTAATGTTAGAAAAACTACATTTACCCCCCAAACTCATTTTGGGACCATCTTTGTGCGTTGTGGTGGAGCAATTGAATCATATATCGTACATTCAAATTTTTAGATGGAATTATTTGGTTCCTAACCCTGAACCAATTATGATAGGGAACTTTGTTGGCTTGATGCATTCACGTGTTGCTATATGTTAAATAAACATATCTCATACCAAATTTTATTTGGGAGTTTTATTCTCATAATCAATGATTTAGCTATACTGAGGCATACTGCTTGCTAAACCAACATAGATATGAATCGGCATTATCAACATGATTTTATAATTTGGAACTGTGCTCTTATTTAATAATAATTGAGCAACAACCTTACAAAATCAATTGCAAGTTGATAATGTACATGTGACCATACCATAGATGCATCTATTAGCAAACGGTACATGGTAGGTGAATGGGCTCATATTCACCCTTTTATAAGTTCCAAAATTTTAGGGAATATAATTCCAATCTTAGCTGATCAAGATCATTCTATCACGATAACAAGCAACACAAGAGAATTCTTGAAGAATCTTTTATTTCTTCAACATATAGCCTCGTGAATTATCAATTATTATTTTCAATGCCTTTGAAACTTATAAGTTTCCTTTTGAGACTTGCTACAATAATTTCATTCCTTCATGTAGTAATACATTAGCTCTTCCGGAGCTCTCAATTAATTTGTGTACTACCACATATTCAATCATATCAACATCATTAATAGTTTCTCCACATTGTTTCAACTTAGAAAATTTTTTAAATGTTGATGAGCTATACTCATGAACAGATTTATAGTCTTGATGAATCAAATCATATCGTGCCTTTGGGTCGATGACCATTCAGATGGTCATATACCTTTCTTTAGGCTATTCCACAAAACAAGTGGATCCTTAATCATGAGATATTCACTTAAGAATTTCGTCAAGATGATGACGCAAGAATATCATAGCCTTAGCACGTTATTGATTTGATGCTTTGTTGTCACTTTTAATGGTGTCTCCAAGACCCATTGCATCCATATGGATTTTTGATGCTTTGTTGTCACTTTTAATGGTGTCTCCAAGACCCATTGCATCCATATGGATTTTTGATGTTTTGCTTTCATTTATACGGTGTCTCCAAGACCCATTGCATCCATATGGATTTCAGCATCTAACACCCATGAAAGGTAGTTCTTGCCCGAACTTTGAAGGGCAACGAAATCAAATTTCGTAAGATTAGCCATATTAAAAGAAAGAAAAAATAATACCTTGGCCTTCAAATTTTGAGACAGTAGAGTTGTAGAGCAACAATATCACCAAAGGAATATCACTCTTGTGGTTAAGTAATACATCTTTTGAAAAAGAAATTTTAATTTTTCTTACCTCAGATCTTTCATAAAGTGAGTGTTCAAGGCGTAGACTTGTGTTGATAACGTGTTAAGTGAAATAATAAAGAAAGAACAAGAATATGTGTAGAGTAAGAGAGAAGTTCTTATTTCTCTTGGATGGGATCCTCTTGAGGAGTTAAAGGATTATCAGGGATTCTATAATGAATGGAAAAACCCCTTATTTATAGGGGAAAACTTGCTTGGTAACAAAGTTACAACCCTAACTTCTTCTTCTAAGAAATAGACATTCACCATAAATAGAAAATATATATTTATAACATAAATAAATTTGTATTTATAATATCTATTAGTGAATTTAATCGCACTTCGCACATATTAGTTAGATTTTGAGCGTTAATTTTTTAAAATTTTTAATTTTTAATTAAAAAATGCTAATAATTTATTTGGAAAAGAATTTGTGTATTGAAATTTGTGTATTTATATGTATTTTTCATGAGTTTTTACTTCACTTAAGCATTTTCTATCTACTAAAATGCTTCATTTTTTATATAACATATTTAAAAAATGAGTAATTTTATTTTTCTGAAAAAAAAGATAGAGAACGAATAAAAATTCAATGAAACTTGATTTCTTTTCATGCATATTTTAAATTATTTAACAAAATTAATTTTTTAATTTTAATTAAATTACATGTTTTTTTTGTTTTTTTAATTTTTTCTCTTTAGTATTTTTCTTTCTCTGTTTTCCTTCCTTTCTTCCTCATTTTTTTATTTTTTAAAATATCAAATTAAAAAAAACATAAAAGGTGTTTATACACACTTTTACACAGTTATATAAAATTACATGAAAAAAATAAAAATATTTTTAAATATCAATATAATGTATAATAAAATACTAAATATCACATACAAACATGCATGTTATATATGGAATACAAAGAAGTATATACATCATTATGTATTAATTATTTAATTTGATTAAAAATAAAATTAATCTTCAATTGGAATATGAAAGATTAAACAGTTTAATTGAAAAATAAATAATTAGCCATATGAAAATTAAGAACCAACAAAATATTATATATTAATTTAATAATTTTTTTACGATAAAACTTAACAAATTTTCTTAAAATCTCTATATTAATTCAATGTCTATATCTTTGTATTGATAGTCATTTTTAAAAAAAAATTGTTTTACTATGTGTTTTGATTCTTTTCATTACTATTTATCCCCCAAAATAATTATTAAAATATATAGCATAGTCTTATTTATATTTTCTACAATTTAATTATTATTCATACATAATATTAATTGATCTTAAAATGATTTAAACTTCTAAAATCTTAAGAATGAAATGGAAAAAGACAAGTAATTACTGTTCATAATATTATTATTTTTCAATTCTAAAAGCTTGAAATTCAAATTTAAGAAAATTGTCAAAATTAAGATAAAGACAACAAAATGAAAAAAGTAAAACTACTTCTACATTTTTTTTATAAATTAGAATTTTTTTATTTTTTTTATTTTTTTTATTTTTTTTATTTTTTTTATTTTTTTTATTTTTTTTATTCTCTTGACCATTTCTATTCTTTTTTCATTTGAAAAATATAATATATCAAATTGAAAGTATTAGAATATCATAAATTAAAGAGACAAAGAGTTGAAAATTCTTACTGAAAATTAAATAACAACAACAATAATAATTATTATTATATTATAAAGAATTTTTTGCTTAACCCTTCATCTCGAAAACCTCTATATTCATTAGCGTGGAGGAAAACTTGGATATCTCAAAAACATGAAGAAAAAAACAAAAGAAAAAAAGAGAGAAAAAAAACAATTAAGAAAAAGAAGAAGATGATGAAAATGAGCATCCAACAACTTCATATATAACTAGTGAATCTAATTTGCATAATGCGCTGATTAGCAAATTTTTAGAGTTAAATTTTAAATTTTTTTAAATATTGCATATTTTGACTAATTATTAAATGCTTGATTTTTCAGTCTTCTAAAAACTTGATTTTTATATAATATACTAGTGAATATGTGTATGCGTTTCGTGCGATTATAAAAATTATTTTTTATCTACAAACATACAAGTATTGATATTTATATTTAGCTTAAAATATTTATTTCCACAAAAAAAATAAGAATTGAAAATATAAATATGTAAATAAAAATTTAAAAAAAAAAACCTAACAACTACTTACCTCCCAATTAATAGAATAAAATTTTCTCATAAATTAAAAAAAAACAATTCTATTTTAATTTCTTGCTTAATTGTTGTGACCCTTAGTCTTCAATCTTCTATCCGTTTTTTGATAAAATAAAGCTCTTAAATAAGGGATGTAAAAGTTTTAATTGAAGAAGATTCATGGGAGAAAGGAAAAGTCTATATGCTTATCATAATTATGGCATTTTACATTTTAGTAAATAGACTAATGTAGATTATATAGTTGATATGTTTTTAAAAAGGTAGAAAAATCAATTAATTTTATATGGATATTTTTAATATTTTAACTTTTAATTTTGAAGCTTCCCACTAATAGAATAGATGATCAGGCTTTGAAAAAGTGACATATCCTATCTCTATGACCAAAAACTCAATTATTTTTATTATAATCAATTATCCTTTCTTTAAATTTTCTCCTTTATTCTTTATCATTATCATTCAATAAATATATTGCATTAATAGGCCAATAAAATCCTCTACTAAATAAATAAAAATGTATGAAAGGTACAATTTTTACTCAATTCCTTTGTTTTTCTATTAAAAGAAACCGTACATGGATTACTCAATTAAGGAGGAGTTTATTAATCATTGCAAAAATAATAGCCCTGCAAATTGTGTTAAGCAACTGTAATTATAATTTGTTCAAAAATATTAATATAATGTCAGAAAATCGCAAAAAGATAAATAAAAATGGAGATCATAGAAACATGTCACGTCAACATATTTATAACTTTCATATAAAACTACACTTGGGATAAACTTTAAAGAGTTAATTGTTCAAAGGGATAAAATATTTACAAATAAAATTGAGATTATGTTCAAGAATCATGTCAACTGTTTAGAAATTAATGAATTTTAAAAATATATAATAGTAATTTTTTATAAAATATTATTAAAAATTCAAGGATACAAACTAATTTTTTTTTAAATATATGAATATTTATTTAACAAATATGAAATTTGTTATACCTCTGCGAAGCATGAAAAATTTTCGGCGCAGCTTACACCAGTCCAGATGAAGATACTTGACCTTGTCTCCACCTGCATCAGGTAAAACATTGATTGGATGGTAAAATTATGAAAACCTTGTTCCTTCCATATTTTGGAACCTTAATTATATAGCAGTAGTAGTAATAAAAAGAAAGCAATCATTTACAGCGGCATTTGAGGTCTTAATTACAATTGGGAAAAGTAAAAGGAAACAAAAGCAATAACGGAAAATTAAAAAACATGCGGTTCCAATTGTGGAGCAGCTCCGTGGAGATGGTGAATCACTAAGTATTAGGTGAATCTAATGGTGGCGAGCCCGGTTGAGGCGGAAGCTCAAATGGTGGAATAACTGCAACTGGCGGCGATTACGGAACTACCTGTGATGGAAGAAATGTTTCTGGAGGTTGATCTGGAATCACTGGTGATGGCAGAAAATTGATTGGTGGTTGATCAGGAATCAATGGAGACGCAGAAACTATTTGCGGGCTGATCGGGAATCAGTGGAGACGGCAGAAAACTATTTGGTGGATAATCGGGAGTCACTGACGGCTCACCCGCTGGCGGCAAAATAGGGACAAGTGGTGTAGCTGGAGGTAGATTTTGTTCCAGCGGTGGAAGAATGAAAATCGGAGGTGGAGAAAATATGGGGACAAGTGGTTCAGCTGGGAAAAAATCGCGTGAGGGTAGAAATTAGTATTAATAATGGAGGTCTTTAAAAGCCTTATAAATGGTAGCTAATAACGAGGGGAGAAATTAGTATTAGTAATTGATATATTATACTAATTTAAGGATTATAAATAGTACCTAATAATAAGAGGAGAAATTAATATTAATACTAATTTAAGGAAACAACTTGAAATTTTTTAGAAAATTAGATAATTAAAAAGACAGAAATTGAGGGAATAATGTAAAAAATTAGAAAATTAGATATATAATGATTTTGGTTTAGGAAAGTGTCATGTCACCGGACTAATACATTTATAGATTGATGGGTTTACAAGAATTAAGTAAAAGGGACTTGAGAAGACATATTATTAAGTAGAGAATGCAAATAGATGGAGGTTTTTTTTATAACTCATGAAATATAATTAGATGTAATAAATATGATATTTTTTAACTATTAAATAAATTGATTAATAAAACAAATAAAGAAAAAAAACTTTTAAAAATAGAAAAAAATAAATTAAATCCTTAGTAAAAAAAAAAGTTACACGACTTTTCTAATGCTTTGCTTTATGTTATATATAGATATAGATTTCACATGAGATACTCCTTAATTTCGTTGAAGTTATAACTTTATAATAATAGACCAAATTATTAAATAAATATTAATTTTTAAAAATTAAATATTTGATAAAAAAATTCACAGATAAAATTAGAAAATCTTTCTTTTTTCCGTTTTTTTTTTTTTTAAAACTTTAACTTCTAAGTACTCTTTTTTATTTTTACTACTCTCTTCGATACTCTTTAATTACTAGAATAAGATTTTTTTATACTTTAAAAAATTAATTAATTTTTTATTAATATATATATATAGATGATGTAACAAAAGAAAAGCTTCCCCTATCTCGCATGATAAAGCAAAGAGAAAAGAAAGATAAAGAATAGAAAAAAAAGATAGAATTGAACGTATTTGCCCAATTGACACATCTGAAGGAATCAATGTTGGACTTATTGGATCCTTAGCAATTCATGCGAGGAATTACTGGGGACTTGTGAAAGCCCTTTTATGAAATTTCTGAGAGGTCAACCGGGTACAGGATGCTTTATTTATCACCAGGTAGAGATGAATACTATATGATAGCGGCAGGAAATTCTTGAGCCTTAAATCGATATTCAGAAAGAAATGTGTTGTTCCACTCTCGATAGCTCAAGAATTCTTGATTATTGCATGGGAACAAAGTTCATCTTCAAAGTATTTTTCCTTTCAATATTTTTCTATTGAGCTTCCTCATTCCTTTTATCAAACATAATGATGCGAATCGAGTTTTAATGAGTTCTAATATGCAACGCCAGCAGTTCCTCTTCGCCCGAGAAATGCATTGCTGGAACTGGGTTGGAACGACAGCTCTAGATTCGGGAGCTCTTCTATAGCCGAACGCGAGGGAAGGGTCGTTTATACCATGCTGGGCGTATTTGGCAAAAATGAGATATTTTTTATTGGGTTATAATACGTTCAATATTAGTAGTTAAGAGACATCAATGTTTATGCGTAGTTATGAGAATGCCTCGCGTCGAATTGCAGCTATAGAGATTTTCAAAAGAATGATCTATCCAGTCATATCTTGGTGGATTCCAAAATTAATGAAAGTCGTCCTGCATAAAACGAAAAGGTAATACAAATGACCTACAAAGAATAATTGTGTAATTGGTACTAATGCTGACAACATAGTAATGAAGCCTTGCGAAACCCTCAATAGTTCTTGCAAAATTTATAGCTGGGCAATTAAAGAATTGAGTTTCATTTCGAAAAGCAATGAAAAAGGCTATTGAATTAACAGAACAAGCAGATACAAAAGGACTTCAAATACAAATTGCGGGGCGTATCGACGGAAAAGAAATTGCACGTGGCGAATGGATCAGAGAAGGTAGGTTCCCCTACAAACGATTCGAGCTAAAATTGATTATTGATCTTAAGGGCGTCGAACTATCTATGGAGTATTGGGCATAAAAATTTAGATATTTCTAGACGAGGAATAATTTTACTACTTGTCTTTCCCTTCATCCAATGATTGAACAAAAAGACTAATTCATTCTTTTCTAATCAATCAAGAGGAACATTTCTAATTCTTAATTCTATAAGGTTGAATAAAAATTTGATTGACCATTTGATATAATTGCTATGCTTAGCGTGTGACTCATTGGTTTTTTTAGGTTAGATTAAAAAAGACCATCCCACATAGTATGACTAAAACTATAGAACTAATAACCAACCTATCACTTCTAGCATTATCTGGATCTAAAGAACCAGTCAAGATATGATCTATAGGTCATATCTTGTAGCAACTGAAATCTTTTGCATAAACAAAAAAAGAAATCTGATTCGAAGTTGTAAAGCAAAATAGATAAAAAAGATGTGGAGAAATGGAAAGATGAGAGAAAGAAAGAAAAAAGAATACCAATGATATAAAAATTTCAATATGTAAGGTCTATGAGTAATTTCATAAAGGCAGTGTAATAAAGTATCAATACGCATTCATACTATAATAAAAGAATCTTATTATAGAAATAGAACAAAATCAAGAGCTTCGAGCCAATAAAGACTGAGAAGATTGACTCAAGAACCAATTAATAGTCTAATATATCTAATACAATAGAAAATACTAATATAATAGAAAAGAACTGTCTTTTCTGTATACTTTCCCCGGTTCTGTTGCTACCACGGGCTTTACGCAATCGATCGGATTAGATAGATATCCTCTTCAACATAGGTCATCGAAAGGATCTCGGAGACCCACCAAAGTACGAAAGCCAGGATCTTTCAAAAAACGGATTCCTATTCAAAGAGTGCATAACCGCATGGATAAGCTCACACTAACCCGTCAATTTGGGATCCAAATTGAGGATTTTCCTTGGGAGGTATCGGAAGGGTTTGAAATGGAATAATATCGATTCATACAGTAAGAAAAGGTTCTCTATTTATTAAACATTGTACCTATCGATAGGGGGAAGGGGAAAATTGAAGATTTCACATGGTACTTTATAAATCTGATTTATTTCGTACCTTCGCTCAATGAGAAAATGGGTCAAATTCTACAGGATCAAACCTATGGGACTTAAGGAATGATATAAAAAAAAGAGATGGAAAATATTCATATTAAATAAATATGAAGTAGAAGAACCCAGATTCCAAATGAATAAATTCAAACTTGAAAAGGATCTTTCTTATTCTTGAAGAATGAGGGGCAAAGGGATTGAGAAAGATCTTTTGTTCTTCTTATATATAAGATCGTGATTGGATCCGCATATGTTTGGTAAAGAGAATAATCTTATCCTTTGAGAATAATAAAAAATGGGCAGTGTTCAATTGGAACATGAAAACGTGACTAAATTGGTCCTTGTTACTCTTCGGGCGTAGTGGAAGAAGGGGGGGGGGATTCTAACGCTGAAAAGGATCCAATGAATTCGAAAGAATTGAACGAGGAGCCGTATGAGATGAAAATCTCATGTACGGGTCTCAGAGAGTGGCAGTAAGGTTGACTTATCTGTCAACTTTTCCATCATCACCCCAAAAAAATCAAACTCTTCCTTACGTAAAGTTGCCAGAGTACGATTAACCTCTGGATTGAAATCACCGCTTATATACCCGGTACTGGCCATAATTCACAAGAACATTATGTGTCTTAGTAAGAATGAAAAAGATCTATTCAGTAACTTTCACAACAATCGGAATTTGACCTCCTGTGCCTGTGAATTAAAGAAAGGAGGAGCTGAAAGCCACTTGACTGTAAGGAGAGACTTCCAGGGCTCGATCTACGGCTGCGTCCTGTGGTTTGGTAGAATAGACACTTCCAAGGATAGTCTACACACACAAACCCAATCTCGTTTTCTTAGGGTTATGGTGGCACTATGTTTAAATTGACTTCCCCTCCCCTTCAACCTGCCCCAACTCCCTATATTATCAAATATAAGACTCAAATATAAGAAATGCAGTAATCCTACCCATTGTGAGAGGTATCTTCTACTTTGTACTTGAAGGGTTCCAAACCTCGCCGCCGCTAGTCCCTTGCTTTTCCTCCTCTTTTTTCCTTTCCGTCTCTTTATACCAATGTGATTTATATAATTTTAGAATAATTATAAATGAAAAATAATTATTTTTTAGAATTTATAGATATTTAAATAATTATTAAATATGTGCAACAACTAGTGCCGAAAATAAGCCCAGATTTTGATAACCCGCCCAATTCCCCCATATTTTAGTGGGTTGAGTGAGTGAATTTTCAAATGGATAAAATTTGGGTTTAAGCCCACATTCAACTCATAGAAATATGAGAATTCATGGGTAAAATATTACTTTGCTTAATTAGTTATGCTTCTAACTTTATTCACTCAAATTTCATGATATCCCAAAAACGTTATAACTTTCCTTCTTTTTTATGTTTTTTTTTTTAAATTTTTATAATTAATCATTTGAAACTTCATTTCTCTAAATATTATAAATATTACTTAGCATTTTTTCAAAAGGTATTTTCTTTTGTTGCATACTTAAATACCAATTGCAAAAATAAAAAATATATAACTGTCAAATTTTTGTATTGAGGTTGGGATCGAAAGTCGCGGTCGGAGGTCGGGGTTGGGATTGAAAGTCGTGTCTCAGGTCGACGCAAGAGTTGGTCTTGGGTCGGGGTCGGGATTCGGGTCTTGAATCAGTGTCGGAATTTAGGTTTGAAAGTCATGGTTGAAGATCAAGGTAGGGAGTTGAGTATAGAGAGTCAGGGTTAGGTGTTGGGAGTCTAATCTCCGATCGAGGTCGAAGCCTGGTGTCGAGGTAGGTGTTAGGGCTCTAGATTGGGAGTTAAGGTTGGGGACAAGATCGGAAGTTAAGGTCGGGGTCGAGGTCTAGAGTTGAGATCGGGATCGAAGGAGGGTCGTGGGGTTGGGAGTTGGAGTTAGGGTTGGGGAACGAGAACGGGAATGGGGTCGGGGAAAGGGGAAGGATGTTGGGATCGAGGGTCAGGGTCAGGGATCTGGAGTCATGGGTCATGGTTGGGGTTATGGGTTGGGACCAAGATCGGGGTTGAGGTCGGGGGCTGGGGTTGAGGGTCAGAGTCGAGGTCGAGAGTCAGATTGGGGTCGGGGTCGGGAGAAGGGGGAAGGTGTGGGATCGAGGTCGGGAGTTAGGATCGGGGTCAATGTTTAGGTCGAGGCCGGATATTGGGGTCGGTGTCGGGGTCGGGAGATTAGGTCGAGGTTCGAGGTCGGGAGTCGAAATCGAGGTTGGGAGTCGGATCTCGAATCGGGAGGCCGAGACTTGGGTCCTAGGTCAAGGTCGATGTTAGGGTCGTCGTGAGAGGTCGGAAGTAGAGATCGGGTTGTGGGAGTTGGGTCCCAAGTCAAGGCTGGGACTTGGATCCTGAATCAGGTGTCAAATCGGAGTCGATATTAGAAGTTGAGAGTCGAGAATTTGAAAAATATTTTGCTAACTTTATGTAGAATAGTCATTTTTCTTAGATACGAGTAAAATAATTAATTTACAAAATAAAAATTTAAAATATTTAAATAATTATTTTAATATGCGTGACAGCTTTCAAACGGAATATATGGAATAGTATTACTTATTTCCCAAATGCTTATTAAGAAATTGAGATTCATGGGTCCTACCAAAAAAATATATTTCAACTTTTGGATCCTTATTTACTTTCCCTTTATTTTTTGGAACGAAATCTCCAACCTTGGGCTTATAAAACTATAAAAAGGCCACTGCACCCTTTTCTCTTTTGCTGCGCCTTCTTTTCATTTCAGCTTCTTCATCATTCTTAATCAATGGTCATTTTACATCTCTCTGTATGAAATGAAATTTCTTGCAGTTCAAGGATCTTCTTCCCCCTTTTATCTCTGAAAAATCTCACATGTCACCAACTAATTCCTCAACTTCTAACTGTCACAAATCTTGAATCTCAATTCTCTCTCTCCAATATTCTTCATTTTTTTTTAATTCCTCTTAACCAAACATGCACTCTTCTTTTCTAATCTCAACATCCATCCCCATTGACAATTCCATCTTTACCCACTAAGTCAAATCCTCAATTCTGTCCCAAAAAATCAATCTTCTTTTTCACTTCTCTGAAAAATCCATCTTCAATCTTGACTATTTCATCGACACCCACCAAGCCAAATCCCCGTTCCTTTCGTAAAAATCCAACTTTTCACTCTCTGCGGTTTTCTGCAAATGGGTGTTACTCTACCCAAGTTCAAGAACTAAAAGAGTCGGCCCTAACTCCGTTTCTTGCTTGATTACCGAACAAGAAGCACCATTGGAGGAGAGGTTGAGTGTTGCGGACAAGATTCAGAGTTTAGCTTTGGAATTTAGGTCTCTATCAGAACCAATTGATAGAGTGAAAAGATTATTACAGTATGCAAGCGTTATTCTCCCTCCGTTATGTGAGTCAGCTCGGATACAAGAAAACTGAGTCTTGGGTGTACAACACAGGTGTGGTTAGAGGTGACGATGGATAATAGGGGTTCTTGAGGTTTACAGATAGTGATTCAGAAATTACCAAAGGGTTTTGATGTGGGTGCTTGATGGGGCGGAACCAGAGGAAATTCTAAGTGTTACAGCAGAGGATTTGGCAGATATGAATGTGGGTTGCCTAAAAGAGTGTCGTTCGAGAGTTAATACTTGGCATAATGTGTTGTTCATGCAGAATAGACTCAAGATTGTGTTCAAGAGAGGAAGAGAGCTCTGTCTTTGAAAGATGTTCATTATTTAGTCATTGACCATGGATATGGTGGTGTGCCTAGTGGCAATGAAAGTTAGCTGGAATTCGACTGACGTAGGTGTTTAGTAACAATGTCATTTTATTAGCTGAATGGAGTACACACCATGATCATAGATCTCAAGGATCTTTGGATTTTGCTTTTAAAAAAAATCAATTTGTACCTTTAATGATGAATGCCATGAGATCATACTTTGTTTTCTGGTAGTTGGAATACAAGTGTACGAAAGTTTGTTTGCTTATTCAGGATAATAGTAAATTATTAGCATAGTATAATATAGTGTGGAAGTTTCACCAACCATCACTCTCCAGGAAAGATGAAAATTATAAAAGACTAGAATCGGCAAAGGAAAACACCACCTGTTTGTTTCAATCCATTATTCAAGCGAAAGCGAACATTTCTGCTTAGAGTCATTACTAGTTTCATGGCCTGAAAAGCTAACATGAAGTCAGGGGTGGCAGCTCGATCAATGTGATGGCCTAAACCAAAATTTCACCTAAATGCCTTAAGCGTTTTTTTTTTTTTTGGTGAAAAAGAACAAAATCATATATCATTAAAATCTATTTTTCTAATTTTTTTATATGCAATGTTAATGATTTTAAAAAAATGGAACCGCTGAGAATGAATTGAGAGTCAGTCTGTATGTCATGCGTTTTTAATAAATAATATTTTCTTACCTCATTTATTTATATAACCAACATCATCTTTAACAAAAAAAAAGAAGGATTGAAAATACAATTTTAAAAAGGAATCCTGATAACTTTTTTTATCAAATAATAAAATTTAAATAAAAAATATGTCTCAGGAGAGACTAGATGAGTTAATTTTCTTTAAAAAAAAATATTTGAAGAAATTTATTATGAAAAAATTTTCGCCATCTCAATTTATGTGGTACTGTTTAATTAGGGCATATTTTTTATTAAAAAAATAGCTTTGAATCTTGTGGTTAACATAAAGATTTTTGTATGATTATATATATCATCTCATTGAGTCTAAAAAAAATTCAAGTGTTATGAAATAATAAAGAAAGAACAAAAATATTATAGAGAAAGAGAGAAGGAGAGAAGTTCTTGTTTCTCTTGATGTGATGAAATATTTATAGGGATAATTCCTCCTAACTTTTCTTCAAAAGATAGACTTTCACTATGATATAAACACACATATTCACTATCATACAAATAACTTTTTATAGACATTCACTATAATACATACACATATATTTATGTAACACTCTCCCTTTGAATGTCTATTTGATAGATAATGTGTCTCGTTAAAATCTTACTAGAAAAATTTAGTGGAAAAAATTCAGTGAAAGGAAAAATAATACACATATCTAATAATATATATTTTTGGCCGCCTCATTAAAAACCTTACAAGAAAATTCGTAGTGGAACAAAATCTCATAAGGGAAAAAGAGTACAACACATATTAACTCCCCCTAATGAGAACATCTTGAATCTTTGCATCCCGATCTTGTGCACCATCATTCTTGAAAGTTGCAGTTGGTAGAATTTGGTGAATAATCACTACATTATCACTTGAATGAATTTGTTGCATGTTGATATCACCATTCATTTGGAGCTCGTGTGTATATAAAAGCTTATGAGATGTGCTTTGTTCTATCTCCTTTATGAATCCTCCCTTTAGTTTTGCAATGCATGCTGCATTATCTTCATATAAAATTTTGTATAATTTGTCACATTTCAAATCACATTTTTCTCTAATGAGATGTATCATGGACCTCAACCACACACATTCTCGGGTTGCTTCATAAATAGCTATTATCTCAGCATGATTTGATGAAGTGGCTACAAAGACTACTTTGTGGATCTCCAAGATATAACAGTACTTCCATATATGAACACGTAGCCGCTTTGAGATCGAGCAGCTTTGTGTGGGTCAGATAAATACCCAACATCAGCATAACCAACAAGATCGGGACTGCAATTGTTAGAATAATATAAGCTCATATCGGTAGTCCCTTTTTAGATACCGCATTATGTGTTTGATCCCATTCCAATGTCTCCTAGTAGGAGCAGAACTATACCTTGCTAACAAATTAACCGAAAAGGCTATATCAGGTCTTGTAGAGTTAGCAAGATATATTAGTGCACCAATTGAACTAAGATATTGTACTTCAGGAACAAGAATTTCCTCATTCTTTTAAATCCTTCAAGGATTTTCATATATCCTTCAGTCTATCTAGACATCAGAATAATTTCATTATACGCATATCAAGTTTTTCATGTATTGCCAGACTTATGAGTAACCTCAAAATAATAGCATCCACCACAAGAGGACATTTTCATATAATAATGTTAGGATTTGTGAAAAATCTTTATACCATAAGAATCCATTTATACCCACTGAATTGCGTATTTTTATTTGGCCAATCATTTATCTGTCCATACTTTTTGACAAATTTGAATTCAAGATCCTCATCAATATTTATAATATTGAGCGCTACATTATATTAAAGGTATTGTCACGCCCCACCCTGGGGGGTATGACTGGCACCTGGTGCCCTAGTAGGACCTTGACTGCTAACTGGTGGGCCTAGGCACATCTGGTGCCTGGCTAGCTCTAACTCAGGTTCCTGGAAACGAAGGGCTATATAACGGTTGTAAACACAACCTCCGGCCAACTGGGCCTATAGCCACCTATGCCTGTAATAACAGCTAACCAGAAACATACTCATAACAAGGAACCTATGCGGGCCGAC